>CM042550.1:19752105-19899605 GCA_023630585.1 Cranoglanis bouderius | reverse complement strand
TTAATTTTTTAATATTTAGGAAGAATTGCTTAAATGAAAAAGTTGAAACACTATCTGAGATAAGTTAACATTTATTTTTTGTCATTTAAGCAACTATATACTGTATTTTAAGTATTCTGTTAAATGGTAAAATGTAATTGTTGCCATATGGCAACAACATGCGAAAATGGAACTGTGGTATGTTCACTCATGAATTGAAACAGGCCTACATAGCAAAAATAGACACTCGGCTTCTCTAATAGTATATTTACATTTTTTTCACATTCAAAGTAAGAAAAACTGTTGTAATTTCAGACATGCTAAAGTTTATGTTTCCAAAGAAAGCATTAAGAATTCAAGAGTACGAATTAAAAAGATATTTCACCCAAAAAAATCTAACTTTTGTATGTATTTTGAGTGACTAAACCCATCCACATACTTTTTAATAGCTGTACTTCCTTTCTAGAACTTTTACATACTTACTAGGTAAGTATCTAAGGTAACTCTGCAATTTATAGTCTGGAAAACGCAGTAATTGGAATTATAATCTCGTACAGTTCGTGTTATTTTTGACCATATGATACTTTCCACCACTGCGCACTGTTGCCGTACGGCAACAACTTACCAACTACAACGAATGTGTGCTTGTGTTGTGAAGACACAAATAATACATACTGTACATAATATACATACCGTATAAAACATAAATAATAATGCTCGATAGCAAAATCTGTCCAAAGAAATTTCAGTGACTGTGGCTGTTACACCTTTACTAAATAGTACGACGAAACACGAAGACAAAACAGGTCATAAATCAGAGCTTCTGAATGAAAATAATAATAATAAGAAGAAGAAGAATGCGAGATAATACCTTGTGCACATGCAAAAAATGTGTCATTTTCACAAGAAAAGAAAAACGAGAAAGTAAGCGTGTGCAAGAGAAAATGACACCATGTCCTTGTGCATGAGCACAAGATGATTTTTCAATTCTTTTTTTTTTGTTCTTTTTTGTGCAAAGCTCTGTAAAATTGTGATCGTGAACAATGTAAATAATGAACCGTGTCAAACATACCTTTGTAAAGAGAACATCTGCAGTCCTACAACCGGAGTGAACGGGATACTAGTAGCAGGGGCTCCGCTTTCTTTCAAAGATATATATAAAAAAAAAAAAAAAAAAAATTCAAAGTAAAGATTCATTCCTGGTATCCACATCATTTTATTTGCGGATTACTTTGAACTTATTCTTAAACCGAATGCAACGGCAGAGTGAATATGTCAGTAAATATGTGGAAATCATTATAAAGGTAAGAAGTGCTGCTTCGTTTGCGGTCGACGCTGTGGGCGGCCATGTTGATTTCAGGTCACTTGCTGAACTCGGAGTTGAGGAGACCGTCCCGAGTTCCCCAGTAGGAATTCCGAGATGAGGGGGTTTTCTTTGTTTATTCCTGGATGGAGGACAGAAATGATGAGTTACGACCTCTATTCGAACGCAGCATCATACCAGTACCAGCAGCCACCGCGTTAAAAAACAAACTATTACCATATTTACTATTGTTTCATTTTCTGCGATACTGCCATGACAACAGATGTTTGTTTGGTTTTTTTTTTTTTTTTGTATATAAACATTTCAAACCCTAGATTTAAAAAAAAAAAAAAAAAGAAGAAGAAGAAGAAGAAAAATAATAATCCAGACAAACGATCTTGTGTATAAACCAAATGAATAAAGTTTTCAGCTTGTGTTTAAAATAAAGTTTTCAGCTTGTGTTTAAATCAAACGACTAGCTGACGACAAAGCAACCGCACTTAAATACCTTTATTCATTCCGCCCATCTGTTGATCACATAAATCTTTGAGATTTGTACTCTGAAAGTATCTTTTTTTCGGGACTGCCAGCTTTCGGCCAGCGACACGCTGGAGCCCTTTTCCATATACACAGCGACTATACATATACAACATGTACATCCATTATAATATTATAGTATAAATATCTCAGCCCGATATACGTCGATTAAAATAATAATAATAACAATAGTAATAAAAAAAAAAAAAACATTAAAGATTTTATGCACATACATTTGCAATTGCAATACAATGCCATAATACTTGTTTTTTCGCTACTTCTCAATACTTTCATAGGCTGGGATGAATGATTGAAGGATGAAGGAGCAAAACAAACAAAGAAAAGAAAAAAAACAACGGATTTTTCTGGATTCTGGTTTACCGTAGAACCTTAAACCCAGAGTATGAGGGCGATGATAATATTTGGCATTCGTGAGCAGCTCTCCTTCTGATAAACTGACTGATTCCCTTTTGGGTTTTCTTTAGATTTGCGTGCTGGGAGATATTAAATTGTGACTCTCTATCGATATCTGGACCATAACAGTCACGGCCATGACTATTCAAAGACCCGATAAAGCAACGCAAACATGGGCTGCGTTCCAATACCGTTTCTTACACACCCTCGATGAGTGCGCTACGGTTGGATCCTTATCGAGCTGCTCCAATTATTTACCAGTTCAAGACATAAGGGATTGATTGAGGAGTTAAGGAGCAGCACTTCACAAGAATCTGTAGATACAAGACAGTAAAAAGATGACTTTAGGGTGCTAGATTGAATGCTAATGCCGTAGTTCCAATTATTTCTTGTGGAAAATTGCATGATAAAAAAAAAAAAGATTTCAGTCACCAAACTTTTCCGTGATAAACATGCAATATCAGTTTTAAAAGAGATGGACATCACAGCAGAACTTTAAAAAATAAATAAATAAATAAATAAATAAATAAATAAAATACAGCATTAACGAAGCTCTGCAAAAAAAAAAAAAAAAAAAAAAACCCAAACAACCCTAAAAGAACTAAAGAAACTCAACTCCTGATCGAACTCTGGTTATAATTAATTCATCGCCTCACTCGAGCCGACAAGCTGCGTGTTAGAAATGAGATTTGTCCGTATTGGTCAGACTGGATTTGAGGCTCTGTAGATATCCTCACAGCTTGTATAAAAGGCTCAGGTTCAAGTTTGGTCATCAGAAGGTTGTAGGTTCAGATCCCCGCACCACCAGAAAGCCGCAAGCAACACCTTCACCACTACACGGCTCAGCTGTAGGGCTTTGGATAAAAGGAATCGTTCGATAAATAAATGAAAATCCCAGGTGTAGCTTGAATGGACTTTGCTTCGCTGCGACTTTCTGCAAACAATACTGAAAATAAATACCACAACATTCAGTCTCCAGTTCCACCTAACATATAGCGTTTTTCACAGTTTGCTCCTCCAGCTTCCACAGCTCTCGCAGGCGGCATGAAAACAAAACGAAATGAAGGAAAACGGTGCCGTCGCGCAACATGATTCAACAGTCATTGCTCCGCACCAGGCATGCGCTGATAATCTGTTTATTAACGTCTACCAAACAATTTCCTGTTACGTTATAGCAGCCTCTATTTCTTTTCTTGGATTTAATGGAAAAAACAAACAAACAAAAAAAAAAAACAGCTTGTCATGTCACCGAGGAACCACAAAACGTCCTGAAGATGTCTGAAAACGTAAAGTTACACGTTTCTGACACTGGAGACTCCTTCCACAAATGTTGCATAAACTGTCTCCTTACAGAATAGTCCACCACATGAACGATTACGCACGTCTTTTCATGTCGATCGTCCCTCTGGACGGGCTGTTACTATAGTAACGGTAACGTGTTACGATCAGCGCATTGACATACATGTAAACATGTGACTTGCGGCTGCACAGCTGTCTTAGCTGCTGTTATGGAAAATGATTCACCTTCTGACCAATCAGACTCGAGAATTATTTTTGACTTGAGAAACAGCTGGTGTAGTCCTGAATAATCGCTCCCCAATATACAGTATTTTCCCCGACGATATCTTTATTCCGTGTTAGGTAATGGAGTTCGGTATTAGTTATGTCGGTAACCTAGCAACATGGCGACGTTTCGCTGCCTCCAAAGGACGTTTTAAACCGTTTTCATACAAGTGAATTGTGAGGCAGCTAGCCAGGAGCTTTCTTGGTGAATAAAATATGGTCGGGTTTTTGTAAGCCGTGACGAAAAGGTAAGAAATATCTGCACATGCCTGGCTCGCACGGACAGCTTAAAAACAACGTTTTCAGGAACGGCTTCCGTCAGCATCCGATAACATCCTGTAACGCCGAAAATGGAACGGACGATGAGTGTAAATAAAGTTGGCGACTCGGAATCGTGAACAGTCCAGTGGTTAAAAATAAGAAGAAGAAAAAAAAAAAAAAAAAGATGAACAGCAATAGATGACAAATGATGCAGAAAAAGAAATACAGTACGGCGTCTCTGAGGAAAACGATCACGCGTCCCGTTTTCCGCTAACGACGATACGATTGGCCTTTCACTTTTACAGGCAACAAAATGTCAATGTTGATAAGACAAACGAGCTACGCTACACACAGACGGAAATAAAATAAAAAAATGTAAAAAAAAAAATCAACGTGGTAACATGGACATTTATGCATAATTAGCACCATGGCACAAGCTCTCCGGGGTCCAGCCCCGATTTTTCCCCCATGGAAGCCTCAGTAAAAAGGTAGCTCTGGCAACAAATATAACTCTACTTATAAATTAGAAAAAAGTGTGTGTTCGTAATATGCGTTCCACATTCTCCTATCTGTGCACATTCACAAGTAACGCTTAGAGATAATAGGTCAAAGGTTAACCTGGTCCCGGACTCCTAAACGGTTTTTATTAAAAACAACACAAAACAAACAAACAAAAAAATAAAAGAAAGAAAGAAAATGAGAGTTGTTGTTGTTGTTGTGGTGGTGGTGGTGGTGGTGGTGCAGCCGAGACGTGGCTGCGTGTGCGTTTAACCCTCAAACGAGTCCTTGAATGAATGAACAAACGACTCAGGAGTCATTTTTTTGGCCCTGGAGATCAGGATGATCGGGGTCAAACGGTTCATTTTTGCAAATAATGAGCTGCGCTGGACAGGAGAGGAGTGAGGCGGCTTCTGAAGTTCCTCCACACCCTTCTTATTGCACCGCGTGTCTGGTCGGCCCGAGGTCCTCGCCCGTCAGTGGTATCGATTCCGTCTGTCCTGGGCCGCGGAGTCGTCGTCTCTCGTGCTGATTCCCTTCTGCAGGTTCAGTAAAGATCCTCTCATCTGTCACGAGATAAATTCAGACGCAAGCGTTACACAACGTACAGTATATTATACATTACTATGCATTCATATCCCACAGCGCTGTTGAATTCTGGATTCTGATTGGTCAGAAGGTGTTGATTAATTTTACACAGCAGCAGCTCTGACAGTAATGCAGCTGCAAATCACGGCTTTATATTAATATTAACGCGCCCGTTCTAATGCGTTATCGTTTCCGTAGTAACAGCTCCTTCACAGGGCGGATGCTCTGGATAAACTTTAAAAAAAAAACAATTTTAAAAACATAAAAAGGTGTATATTTTTAATGAGGAGATGTTTATTTAACTTTGATGGAAGGAGTCTTCAGTATTTGCTTAATAATCACATTTGTTAAATAATGTAAAATATTAGGTACGTTTCATTCAGTATTTCACTTACATTATATTTCTCCTTAATAATCACTGCTTCTGCAACTGTAAATTTACAGTTGCAAATTTAATGCATGCCCTTCTAACGTCTACATTTGCACATGTATTAAATCGGTGTTCCCAAACTGACTTTCAGGCTTAGAAAACTGTGAATGAATCGATTCTGCGAGGAATCCGCCCTGTATTTTGCACCTTTAGGTATAAACCAACCAAATTATATACTGATGCTCAAAACAGATGTGACACTTTGCGGATCTAAAAGACACAATGTTCTGCAGTTGTTCAGTTGTTGTTGTTTTTTTTTTTTTTTTTTTTTTTTGGTGATGTCAGGTTTAGCCCATATTTTTACGCACGACACAGACCTTTATTCAACCGAGGGCCCCAGACTGTTGTACCCTATTGCAGGTCACTGCTAAAGCGTCTGAAGTATCACGGTAAACATGAGATGTCTTAATTAGACAGAGGCGAAAAACAATGTTGCGTAACGACGTCTGTTTATTTATCTGCGCTCTTTACGGTGCCATCTGCCGGCATCTGATTTAATCTCGCCGGATTTACCTCGTCTAACAAAACCACAGATGACTTGATTATCTCCCGCCACTTCTCCAGCTCGTCGTCATGGTAACGCTGCTGCGACTCCAGAAGCTGGGCCCACTCCATCTGCGTTTGGGGAAGTTTACTGAAAAAAAAAAACCACACACACACACACTCTTCTGTTCATTACTTAGCAATGGATTACTCTTTATCCATTTATTTAGCAGATTTTTTGATCTATAAGCATTTCTCTTCTGTATAATATATATATATATATACACATACACATACACACACACACACACACACACACACACACACACACACAGCGCCCTCCTCTAATATCAGCCCCCTAGGTAAATATGAGCAAAGAAGGCTGTGAAATTGTCTTTATTGTTTAACCTTTTGATCTTTTGTTCAAAAAATTCACAAAAATTCTCTGCTCTCATGGATATCAAACAATTTCAAAAACAACACAGGTTTATCAAAAACAATACCTTTGTTAAATATAGGTGTGCAACAATTATTGGCACCCTTTTAGTCAATACTTCGTGCTACCTCGCTTTGCCAAGATGAGTCTCCTATAATGCCTGATGAGGTCGCTATATTAAGTAACCGATAAAACACTTGTATAACGTGCGACACGTCGTACTTTTTTAAAATGTATTTGTTTATAGCTGCGATTAATGTTTTGGAACATCTCTGAAACAAACCACTTACGTTATAGCAGCTATAAAAAGTCGTTCCCTCACCAGCCTCCTTTCTTGTAGTTAATAAGACAAAAAAAAAAAACAAAAAAAAAAAAACAACTTGTCATTTTACCGAGAAACTAAAGATGTCAGAAAACTTAAAAAGTCACAGCTTCACGTCTGACTGTTACAAAGCGCTAACACTGGAGACTCCTTCCATAAATGTTAAATAAACGTCTCCTTACTTTAAGAAAACGTCACCATATCAACGATTACACGCTTTTTTTTTTTTTTTTTAAATCCGTTTCTGTGGTGCGTCCGCCATACCGGTCCCTGTGCCTGAGCTGTTACTATGGAAACGATAATGTATTACAAAGAGCGCATTAATATAAACCAGCTGCTGTTTAACAGGAAATTAATCAACACCTTCTGACCAATCAGAATAGAGAATTGAGAATCCCGCAGTGTGTAACACATTGAACACTGATTTCTTTTGAATTTTTATGGTTTTTTTAGAACGTTGTTCGACAGTTTTCGTATCAAAACCTCAGCAAAACTAAATTTTGTGATACTTACAGATGGTTTTTTTTTTTTTTTTTTTTTATAGACAGAATTTCAGGTGTTGAATTGAAGAATTAAAGGCACACCGGAAAGACTTGATACAACAAATACAACAGTGTAAGATTTAGTTTTAAAAAAAATACTGAATATATCATTTCTTCATCTCATAATTTATATTACTGAAAATCTCAGTGGGATTAATGCTGTTGTCAGAAATCCTCCATTCCCTTCCCCGTTCTTCCTCCATGCGTGTAATAGGAACGCTCCGTACCTGTCGCGAGCTCGGAGGCCCTGCAGCGACGCTAAGCTCTGCGTGGTCTGCTCCAGCGTCCACAGCTTATAGAACAGCATCATGTTGAGGAAAACCAGCAGCACCAGGCTGAGGACAGAAACGCAGCCATGTGCTCACTTTTTTTTTTTTTCCTTCACGTTTTCACACAGAGCTCCGAGTGAACAACCGGCTAATGATCACACACTGACCCCTAGTGTTAGCGCGGTAAGAGTTTCTCCAGCTAAATAAAAACACTTTATACCCCGACACAGATCCTACAGGACGCAATGAAGACAAGAGACAGAGAGAGAGACTTGTAAAAAAACAACAACAACAACAACAAAACAACACAAGGAAGAGGAACAGATGGTGAAACTGCAGATACAGTTCGGAGTAGACGTGGAAAATCTCGTCGTGATACTAAATGGGACGAAATTAATTATTTTTTTCCTTCTGGCTAGCAGGTTTTAAATTTTATGTAATTAAAGTAACCATCGATATAAAATCAAGAATGAAATTGTATTTTATAAATCATAAAAATCCACAGTTTGCAGACCTATAACTTTTTTTACCCTGTGACAAATGTCATGATATGGGTTCACATTTTATTTTATTTTTCAACTGAATTGAATTTAGAACAGAGTTAAAAATGTATTTCATTTAATCTAGATTTTTGCGTCTATCATGGAGTCCCCCCCCCCCCCTCCTCCCCCCATCAAACTCGTGTCACCATACACCAGGTTCACACTTGGCCATGTCGTTCATTAATGAGTTAAAACGTTTTACCCGGTGCTGTGATATAAGAGGAATGACTGTGACTCCTTGGATTATTTTCCTATAACAGCATGCCCCGCTGTGTTTCATTCCTCACTCAAATCCATCCCAGTTCCTACAGAAACCGGCCAATCACGTTTGCACGATTTACACCACGCCCTGCCCTCTGGAACTTGATTAACAGTAGCAGTGTTGAGATTTGAACTTTCTTTTCATCTTGACCTGCTGTGATTCTGTGAGGTACTTCCTGAACGATTTGGCCCTCTGAGATCTTTGAACTGTTATCTCCTCATTTCACTCCAAATGAAAAATGATTACAAGGCATGAGAGCTTTATTACATCTTGTAGTACGTAAACTCACACGAAGCTGATGATGAGCAGGAGTTTGGAGACGCTGTACAGCGCCAGGCCTCCGGCCGCCGGGTCGGGGAGGTGCCGCGTCTGCGTGGATCCTGTGCCCAGAAGGATTATGGGAAAGAATGGACAAGAGATGGTCAAAGAGACGGCTGAATGTGATAACTGGTTAATGCTGAGGGCACAAGTTTGCGTCCCTTATGTGGGCAACAAATGTGCCACTATTACTATTTTACTATTTTTCTACAAAATAACAGAATTGGTAAATATAAAAAAAATGAAATCTTTTTGTCTCCTTTTCATCTCCTCTTGAAAAGTATTTTTTTTTCAGATGCTTTGCCCTGATCCTCTCTGTCTAGTATGGCTTATAAATAAGCCATATAAATAAATTAATTTAAAAAATGAATTTATTTATTTTTTATAAAACACTGACAAAAACAAAATCCAATGTTCAGTAACTTTGGTTGCTAAGCAACATCACACACAAAGATTAGGGTATTTTCTGGACATTTAAAGTCGTATATTATACAGTTTTATTGCTTTAAAACCTGGTGCATTAATACAGAATACAGTTATTGTTATCTGGTCAAAGGTGTGTGTGTGCGTGTGTGTGTGTGTGTGTGTGTGGGTGTGTGTGTAGAGTGAGAATTTTACAAACGGGGCTCAGCCAATCAGATTTTAAACGATTTAATTGATTCAAATGATTAAAAACGTTCACTGAAACTTAAGCAGATTCGTATTTCAGCGTTCCACTTCTACACATGTGAAACTGGGTCAGTACGAGTTAATTAACTGAGGGCGTTAATCACATGGTCCCACACCACATGTCCTAGATGATTTATGTGCTGGCATAAGAGTTCAAACCTGGCACGTGTTTAATGCGTTGGATGACCTCGTCGTCCTCGGCCGTGGTGATGGCGCTCAGCTCCTCGTCCAGGTGCTGCGGCCTCAGGTGAGCCGCCGCCCGTTTCCGGTGTCGCCTCACTGTGGACGAGCGCGTCGCTTTGGCTTTGGGAGAAGGTCTGTGGGGTTCATTTAGCGCGACTTCCACTTTACTCAGCTCCAGCTCTACACACACACACACACACACACACACACACACACACATTAGTCTTACTATACTTGTGAGGACCTTCCACTGACATACTCATTAATGCAGCTAATTGACGCTACGCTACATCTAAATCTAACACTAACCTTCACCTCAGTAACTACAAGAACTAACTTGTTTCATTGACATTCCATGACATTAAATGTAACTATAATACAGAACACATTGTTAGAGTTTAGTGTTCCTCAGCAAACTCAGCAAGGTGCTGTGGTAGAAGAGGAATAAAACACTTCAGGGCATGCTGCACTAGAAAAAATGATCGACTTGGCCTGGAAAGAGAAACTCCGCTTCGCGCTTCTTGGTTATTTTCCAATAACAGCACGCTCTGTCCTGTTATACATGCTTCGCCAAAACTGTATTTATTTTTCATTACTAATAAAATACTAACTAGTTCATAGTATTGGACTCGGACTTCTGAACTCTACTCACCTAAATGTCTAAAATATTCATCAAGGCCACTCCAGAAGTTTCTCTCTATAAAGCCCTTGACGAGACCCCAAGGCTGTTTTCTGTAGCGCAGCTCGGTGGAAACCCTGCAGGAACACAACACAACATTTAGGTTTAGGCTTCGGAGGCCTGATATTTAGATTTTTAAACAGGGTTGTGGTTTAAATGTGAGGTTTTATTATTAAATGAAGATTTACATATTTAGGAGTAAGTCACAATTAAGAATTTAGGAGTGAGGTTTAGATTTTGGAGCGAGGTTCAGATTTAGGCATGAGGTTTAGATTTAGGAGTGAGGTTTACATTTAAGAGCGAGGTTTAGATTTAGGAGCGAGGTTTAGATTTAGGCGTGAGGTTTAGATTTAAGAGCGAGGTTTAGATTTAAGAGCGAGGTTTAGATTTAGGAGCGAGGTTTAGATTTAGGAGCGAGGTTTAGATTTAAGAGCGAGGTTTAGATTTAGGAGCGAGGTTTAGATTTAGGAGCGAGGTTTACATTTAAGAGCGAGGTTTAGATTTAGGAGCGAGGTTTAGATTTAAGAGCGAGGTTTAGATTTAAGAGCGAGGTTTAGATTTAGGAGCGAGGTTTAGATTTAAGAGCGAGGTTTAGATTTAAGAGCGAGGTTTAGATTTAGGAGCGAGGTTTAGATTTAGGAGCGAGGTTTAGATTTAGGAGCGAGGTTTAGATTTAGGAGCGAGGTTTAGATTTAAGAGCGAGGTTTAGATTTAAGAGCGAGGTTTACATTTAAGAGCGAGGTTTACATTTAAGAGTGAGGTTTAGATTTAAGAGCGAGGTTTAGATTTAAGAGTGAGGTTTAGATTTACGAGCGAGGTTTAGATTTAAGAGCGAGGTTTAGATTTAAGAGCGAGGTTTACATTTAAGAGTGAGGTTTAGATTTAGGCATGAGGTTTAGATTTAAGAGCGAGGTTTACATTTAAGAGCGAGGTTTAGATTTAGGCATGAGGTTTAGATTTAAGAGCGAGGTTTACATTTAAGAGCGAGGTTTAGATTTAGGAGCGAGGTTTAGATTTAAGAGCGAGGTTTAGATTTAAGAGCGAGGTTTAGATTTAGGAGCGAGGTTTAGATTTAAGAGCGAGGTTTAGATTTAGGAGCGAGGTTTAGATTTAGGAGCGAGGTTTACATTTAAGAGCGAGGTTTAGATTTAAGAGCGAGGTTTAGATTTAGGAGCGAGGTTTAGATTTAGGAGCGAGGTTTAGATTTAAGAGCGAGGTTTAGATTTAGGAGCGAGGTTTACATTTAAGAGAGAGGTTTACATTTAAGAGCGAGGTTTAGATTTAGGCATGAGGTTTAGATTTAGGCATGAGGTTTAGATTTAGGAGCGAGGTTTAGATTTAAGAGCGAGGTTTAGATTTAGGCATGAGGTTTAGATTTAGGAGCGAGGTTTAGATTTAGGAGCGAGGTTTACATTTAAGAGCGAGGTTTAGATTTAGGAGCGAGGTTTACATTTAAGAGCGAGGTTTAGATTTAGGAGTGAGGTTTAGATTTAAGAGTGAGGTTTAGATTTAAGAGTGAGGTTTAGATTTAAGAGTGAGGTTTAGATTTAAGAGCGAGGTTTAGATTTAGGAGCGAGGTTTAGATTTAGGAGTGAGGTTTAGATTTAAGAGTCAGGTTTCATTTTGCAAATAATGTTTTATATTTATAAGCGAGGTTTAGATTTTGGACTGAAGGTTAAATTTAGGAATAAAGATTAAAGATTGTGGTTTATATTCAGGACTGAGGTTTTGATTTGGGAGCGAGGTTAGGATTTAGGAGTTTAGGACCTTAGGAGGTTCAAATTTGTAAGCAAGGCTCAGATTTTGGATTGAGGTTTAAAATTTTAAACCATGTTTAGTTTTTGGTGTGAGGCTCCGATTTAAAAATGACAGTTTACATATGAGATTGTGGCATTTGAGTTTTAAAATGCATTGTAGAGGGTTAGATTGTAGAGTTATGCCTCATTATGACCACTGGAGGGCGATCTGTCATGACAAGACGGATGACTGGGTATCCCTGCAATGACATCATGACTGAACATTACAGCGCGAGGAGATGACCTGCAAATATTTCATGTCTTGGGTGCTATTCCGTTCTCATGGCTCACCTCAGTCTGCACTTGTTCTTAGCCACCCTAGTCAGCATGTAGCGGTTGAGCGTGTAGAAGTAGTCGTGATAAGGGACATCATGAGTGATCACTTCAGCATCAACAATGTAACACTCGCTCTCCTGGCTGGCTTTGTACAGAGTCTGGAGGGGAAAAAAAAAAAAACATAGGACGAAAGAAAGAAGTTGAGTGTCTAATCTAAGTCTAATTCGTTAGTCATTGAGACATGATACAAATTAATATCCTAAACATCCTAGACATATTTCTTGCCACATTTTCATGCCACAGTTTCTCATTAAAGAACAAAATCGCTCAACATTTACACAACTTGAGTTGATGAAATATTTTTCCCTAGTGCTATCTTGTCTTATTCTAGGCCCCGCCTCCCACAGCTTGAAAACTCAATTGTCCCAATAACAGATTCTTGGTGACCCGAATATGTCCTTGAGGTTACCTGAGTCTCAGTGACTGTAGCGGTTTTTGGAGCCAGGGGGTTTGTGATGGAGATGGTGTACATGATCTCTCTGCTCTGGTCTCCCATGTCTTCCTTCTTCCATGGATGATACACCACGTCTGATGAGGAAGTCAGAGATCAATCATAAATGAGACATAAAGAACAGACCTCAGGTTCTGTGTTCTTATGTTGGACCGTTTGGATTAAATGGGCTCACCAGAGAAGCGGCGTAGCTCCAGGAAGTCCCTCATGAACTGTGACTCGGTGAAGAGGAGATCGTACAGCTTGTCCACGCTGAACTTGTACACCTCGTTGATGTACTGCTTCCCGTTTAGATCATCGTGGAAGGCCTGGACTTCTCCTGAGGGAAGAGATGGTGTGAGTGATGGGATACCCGAGTCCATCCCACCAGCAAAACTGCAGCTTTCTTCAACAAGTGATGTTTGTTTACTTGCAACTGCTTGCTAGTTTTCATTTATTCCTTCATTCATTCATTCTTTCATTCATCTTCAGCAAATGCTTTATCCTGGTTAGGCTACACCGGACACACTATCGGATCATCGGCACATGCTTACCATCATCATGAGTTTCTGATGAGTCGCTGAGCTCAGTTGGAAGATCCTCGTTATCATTGAAGTCGAGTGACGGTGAGGGTGCAGGACCACTGGGCTTGGGCAGCTGGTTATCTGGTAAAGGCAGATTTAGGAGCTCCTCAGGAAGACAGCCAGAAAACTCTTCCTCTGGTGGAACATCATACTAGATGGAGAGATCAAGCAGTAGGTGTTATTATTTATTATTTACTGACTAGTTCACTGCCAAGAACAGCTGTCATCTCTTTTTTATGTTGTTGCTTCAAAAGTTCTTGGTGATAAACTCAGACTTTTGGATTGTACAGGATTTGCTTGATCAGATGTGTGGTTCTCACATGGCAAGGTGTTTCGCTGCTGCCCATTGAAGGGAGGTTATTGCTGGTGAAGGATTTCTTGGGCAGCTGCGGACTCGGGTCCAATTTGACCTCTGGGGTTTTGGTGCATGTGTCCTGGGCCTCGTTCTCCTCAGGTGGGATCTCCTCACAGTACCTGCACCAGGGAGGGGGGCAACAGCTGGAGGTCAAGATTATCAGCTCGAGGAGACAGAGTGACACTCTCGGGCATATAACAATGGGTTGTGATGAGAGGTGGAGGACCTTGTTTCTCTAATATGGATGTTATGACCCTGGGTAGACGGGGTCAGTGAGAACACCTCAAGCTTGGAACCTTGAAGAATGACCGAAGAAGGTATTTGTGTTGGGTTTTAAACTTTACCTTGATGGATGGATGCATGGGTGGATGGATAAGCGGAATGCACCAATTATGCCCTCAAAAGACAATTGATGGATGGATAAATACTGTTTTCTTGAATGGACAGATGCTGGGTGGGTGAATATGGAAGGTGTGATGGATAGATGAACTAAAAGATAAATGGATGGAGGGATAAATATGTTTTGTTTTCGGCTTGTATATGGCTTGAATGGGTGGATAAAGCTTCATGGATGGATGTATAAACATTGTCTGAATGCATTGGTTTTTTTTTTTTTAAATGGGCAGATAGATGGATGAAAGTCTGGACAAACATAATGCAAAATAAACCAGTGCCAAATGATCATATGAAGTGCACAAAGTGTGAATTTTATAGTTGATTTGATTAACAAAAAGCCTTGGAATGGGTGAACTTTGGATGGATGGATTTAGGGATGGGTGGATGTAGGGATGATTGGATAGATCTAACTTTAGTGCTAACTTTAAGTCTCAACCTGCATCTCTACTACATCATCAACCAGGTGGACAGCTCAGGCTCTTATCCTAGATGGATGGATGGATGGATGGATGGATGGATGGATGGATGGATGGATGGACAAATGTAATGCAAAATAAATCAGTCACAAACAATCCTATGGGTGGATTTTATGGATGATCCATATAAAGCTATCGGATAGAAAGCTGTGATATAAGTGAGCTATATAGTGAAAGCTGTCCATAGTGGCTGTGTATGAACCATGCATCACATTATAATAGATGTGAGAGGAGGCAAAACTCACCCCATGGTGTTAAAGTCATCATCTGGGGGCACGTAATCCTCATCATCACTCGTCAAGCCCAGCTCGTTCCCGTAGCACTGATGGACAAAGTGCCACAGTTCTTTGGGACACAACGGCTACTCGGCAAAGAGAGAGGAAAGAAATTCACAGATGAAGCAAAAAATTATCTGGTGGTTTACGTAAACAGTTCTCTACATCATGCTGGATGTGGCTAACCTTGTCCAGGAGAGCGTTCTGCCAGAGACGGAACATCATCATGTAGGTCCGGTCCCGCGCACCGAATGAGGTAAAAAAGTGCTGCAAAAGAAAATGATGTTGTTTCAGAAAAGAGCGGTGTGGAGAAAGAGAGTGGTGTTCAGTTTGGTCAGAACTTGAGATCACCTTCTCGTTGTCAGTACAGAGCTGGATGGCATTGGGGATGAGACGTGCCGTCTTCTCTTTAGTCATGGAACAGATGTCCTTCAGACGCACCATTAGCTACACCAACACACAGGTCAAGTTTCATCATGAGATAATCATGTAAGAATACAGAGCAGTGAGCAAGAGAAAACTGAGAAGAAGAAGTTGTTAGAATATCAAACAGAGAAATGAGCACCAGTGTTTCCCAGCGGAAGATGTTGCTGTAGAAGCAAATCCAATTTTCGGAGAGGTAGAGGCGACCCTGTAGGAGGATGTCTCGCTGCAGGGCACATGAGTAGTCTGGCAGGACAAAGGTCAGAGGACAGAGGTTGATGTAGAGGGGTCAGTCAGATTAAAATATAATCTGTAAATGTTCATGTCTCTGGTCTTATTGTGCTCAATCAATCCGAATCTGTGTCTTCTACAAAAACCTAGAATTTCACGATATTTATATTATCATTATATCACCCAGCCCTAGTCATGATCTTCATTTCGTGTTGCACTTGAAGAATGTGGATTGCTGTTCATTTCCTGTACACTTCATTACCACAGTTTGTTAAGTGTTCTAGCTACAGACAGGGGGTCTACTTGGAACCATTCCTGTTTTTCTTAAAGAAAAACCTTAGAACTTTTAAGTGGTGCTGTAGAGGTACAAACCAAAGAAGCTGTTAAGGTCCTTTCTAAAAGTTTCAAATCTTTTACACAATTGAGTATGCATTCATTGTTTTTTCATTCACTCATGTTCAGTAAGCACTTTATACTGGTTATTCTGTGGTCGAATCCGGAATCTATCCCAGGAACACTGGGCACGATGGGGGTATACCCTGGAGGCGACCACTGAAGGGCACCATGCACACACCTAGGGGCAATTTAGAGTCGCCAATCTGCAGGGAGAACATGCAAAACTCTGCACAAACAGTAATTTGAGTTCAGGATCAAACCTGGGACCCTAGACCTGTGAGGCAACAGTACTACCGGATTAGTACTAATGAATACTCCCATTTTCAGACCTCATTACCTTGAACTTTAAAAAATACAGATCATACATTGGTGTTGCTCCCAATGCTAATCTGCTCTTCCACTCACCCACAATGAGGCGTTCAGTGTCAGGTAGCTGCTTGAAGAGTTTCCTGAAGTCCTCATTGCGTTGCTTATACGTAGGGCTTAACACCTGAGAGATGGAAGAGAGACTCTGAGCTAGGGGACAAGCTTGCAAGAATATGACAGGAAGTTGAACCACTAGATAAATATGATCTATTGGCCTGTGCTGATCATCAGTATATAACACATTGTGATATTCAACACAGACATTGTGTAACATGATCATGATTATGATTAACTGCCTGTCAAGTATCTAAGTTAGTTAGTTGGTTAGGTTTTTAGGATGTTGGTCTTATGCCCTATTCGAAAGTCTTTCTCATGGTTAAATTTGGCTATGACATATGGTGACTGAGGTTCCTTCTGGTTAAAATATATATATTTTAATGATACAAGTTAATCTGAAGATATCTACTGTCAGCATGTCTGCCTAAGATCTATGTACTAGGTCTTGAATACTTTAAGTCACAAGAGGAATGAAAAGCTCATTTCTTTTGGCAGTAGCTTCTTCTCCTCTTTGTCATATTAAAGAGAATTCCTTATACATCCATTCTGAGGAAAAATATTTTCAGCCCCCCTCTGATGGACGTAATAACCAGAACTCAAGTGTTAAAATACTGCGCAAAAGCTAAAATGCTATGCAGATGTTTTGTACAGAAGATCAGTAGAGGCAGTTGTAATTTGCTGGTTCTAAGTACATCATTGGAACTACTCCTACGACTAGGAAATATCAGAACTTATAGAACTTGCTGGAAAAAAAAAAAAACAAAAAAAAAACAATAACATAAATGAGTCTGGTTCACCAAATGTAAAGCTTTGCGAACATGGGATTTCTACAGTAACCCAAAGGGAAATGTTGCTCAAATTCAGTTTGCATTCATGAGCAAGTCAGAGCATTAGCATTTTTACAAGCTACTATAAAAGACCACAACTCCACCTTTTTGTTTTCTCGCTGATCACTTACTGCTGGAACTCTCTCAAACTCCCATTCCCACTGAGTCCAACAATACTGAAGTCCTTCAGGGTGCTGAACCGTCTCCCAGTCACACAACGAGTCCATCTCACTCTCCATGCTGACCATTTCTGTCAGTTCAAATAAAGAAAGTTCACAAGAGTAGTCCACTACAGCTGTTAACCCAGCTGATTGATGGCAGCTACTTTAGAGAGGTCAAAGATTTATCTTCCTGGAGGACAGTTTTTTTTCTAGTTGGTGTGTTGAGACTAAGCCCAAGCTCTGGAGTACAGCATAGCTCAGAGTAACCTCCTCAACCTTCTGGTTACATCCCTTCTATCATCACCCAGCCTGTACATCAAGTCCAGGAGTGGCAGTTCTCTAGAATGCCTCAGGAAACTGCAACACGACCCAGGAAGGTTGAAATCCTGTAGATAAACCCACACTGAACTTTCACCAGAACTTCTTTTAATGTGACAAGACTTTCAAACCCTTTACAACATATCAAAAATACTTCTCACCTCTTAATCTTTTCCCAAATTAAGAGGTAAGATTTCTGCAGGCAACAAGGATACCTTCAAGAAAGGTTAGACGCAGTATGCAAAATGCCTGAAGCCTGAAGTATTGGAAGTGATCACATTTCATTGGTGCATGCAGAAGATCCTACTCTCCACATGGGAATGTTTCCTTCACCTGAATGTTTCCTTGTTTTGTGGCATCTTGACCCATCAAATTTAAAAAGAATATGCTGGCTTCCCACTTGGCAATGATCCTTTGAAAAGCAGTTTAAACTCTGCTTGTTGTGGTGCAATCCTCTACGAACAAACTTAGGAAGTCCTGTACAGTTTTGCAAAGTGATAGCTTCAACCATGTGTCAAAGGGAAAAAATTGTTGGCGTAGATAATAAATCCCTCTTCAAAAATGCTCTGAACTCAAAGTACGATTCCTTGAAAAGAGGCAAGGCCAAGCAGTATTCCTGCAGGTTGAGAAACAGGACTGGAGTTCTCCACTCAAATGAACCAAGAAAAGCAGCCAAAACAACAGCTTTACCCAGAGCTCTTGCAGGTTTCCTAGAAAACAACAGTGCAGGATGGGAGGAGACACTCAGAGAATGTTTGTGTGCTGAAGAATGGGGGGGGAGTGTACAAGGCTAGACTTGAACCAATCAGAAAAGCTGGAAAGTCAAGAGGAGAGGGCAAGCTGTAGAAGTGTGTTCTCTGCTGAAAGACTGTCACACCTCCCTCCACCCTGAAGGGGCATTGAGATTTACGATGACGCCCCTCGTGAGTGCCCCCGTTCCGAATTCTAGCAGTTTTTCCTGGAATTCCTTTTCTTATCCAGACTTTAGGAACATAGGCATCTCCTCTACTCACAAAGACTGTGATTCAAAATGATCCTGTTATTGTACCCTCCTCATGCTCCCTCAGCAACCCACCACCAAACTGCTTACAGGTTCTTCCCAGTAATACCATACCAGACAAATTCATGTTAAGAAAGTTTCCAAAGAACAACAACCTTGAATGTCTGGACTTGTGGGATTGCTCACAAACAGGCTCTTATGTGAAATAGTTTGTAGTCCTCTCAGTCAGAATATGGCATGTCAACTGTTCTTTCGCTGAGCGTAAACATTACAGTCTCTCTCACACTTCCTCAGCAAGGTGAATGAACTCTAGTGAACCCTTTTCCAAGAAGAAAGGGTTTGGGGGAGGTTCATGCCAAAGAGTTGCATATCTCTCTCTCTCTCTCTCTCTCTCTCTCTCCACGCAAGGGTGAATGAACTCTAGTGAGCCTTTCTTCAAGAGAGCTCTGGGGGAGGTTCATTCAAAAGAGGATCCCTCCACTCTCTCTCACTTTCTTTCTTCTTCTTCCATCCCTTGTTCAACTTGTTCAAAGTAACATACAAGACTTGCGTTCATCTTTCATCACACTACTGAGAATTTATCTACTTTTAAAAAATAATGAGGTGTAAAAAATGTATTATACTCCTAAATGACACAGGAAATCTATTGTTCATCTGGTGACCCTTTCTCAACAGGGCTTTTAAAGGCCTCTTTTTCCTAATTACGAGTTTAATAAAGGGCTCTAAAGGACTTAAATTCATTCTCCAGCAAAAACATCTGCCTTCGAGTCCCAGAGCTACAGTAACAGCCCCAAGACGCTGAACTCCACTAAATCTGATCCACATCTGGATGGCTGACCTGCTCTAAAGGCTCTATTGTCCAGATTTTATGAGGTCAAAAAGATCAAGATGTCTTAATCCTCTCTCTGAAACACAAATGGTGTTGATGTGCAGATGCATTGGGCAGCTTTGAACAGGAGAACCACAGTGGAGGAAAACCTTGTGGCAAAACAGCATTACACGGCCATGAAAAGAATTGTATCCTAAACCTTTCTTCATATAAATATGAGTTGAAGCCTGAATTACCACATAATCTCTAGACGCAAGAGAAGTGCAATGAAATTGCCTATGTTTGTTTGACGAGTTGACAAGCTGTTATGATCTGGAGAGCAAAACCACATGGTGCATTTACTCTCAGAAAATAAATGTTCCCCAAAGATTTATTAGTTAGAGGTCCTATTTGGAACTTTTTGTGAGAGTAAAACCCTCTGTTATACATAAAACTGAACAAACCCATAAGAGTATTAGATAAAACTTTTATTTTTTAATAATGTAGATTTTTCCTAACTAAGTATCAAAACAAAGAAAGCGTATGCAACCTGGAAAATAGTGCTTTATGCTACTTTTAAGTGAATAATGCTATGTAATAAAAAAAATAATAATAATAAAGCACAATAAAGCATAATGCAAGGCTTCCAAGGGCTTATTTGTAGTGTAATATATATATATATATATATATATATATATATATATATATATATATATATATATATATATATATATGTGAACCCAGCTTGCCTGTGACTAATCATATACTGTTCATATCCTGTTTCCTGCTGATCTGCATTAACAGGATATACACAGACAGCTCAGCAATTAATGGGGGGGGGGGGTAATATTTTATAATACTTTACATTTATATTGAGATTTGTTTTTTTTTTAAATGGAGGATGCAGTAGTACAGACAGTCCATCAAAAAGTTTTGAACACGTAGAACATGATTTATTCTTTATTTTTTTTTTTTACATTTAGATTAGTCTTACAGTTTATTTGTTTTAGTATCAACTGCAACACAAATACATTATATATACATCATCAGCCATAACATTAAAACCACCCGTCTAATATCGTGTAGGTCCTCCTTGTGCCACCAAAACAGCTCTGACCCGTCGAGGCATGGACTCCACAAGACCTCTGAAGGTGTGCTGTGGTATCCGGCACCAAACTTTAGCAGCAGATCCTTTAAATCCTGTAAGTTGAGAGGTGGGTCCTCCGTGGATCGGACTTGTGTGTCCAGGATATCTCACGGATACGCGATCAGATTTAGGTTTGGAGAATTTCGAGGCCAGGTCAACACCTTGAACTCTTGTTCATTAAACCATTCCTGAACAATGTTTGCAGTGTAGCAGGGCACATTATCCTGCTGAAAGAGACCACTGCCATTAGAAAATACAGTTGCCATGAAGGGGTGTACTTGGTCTGCAACAATGTTTAGGTAGGTGGTACGTGTCAAAGTAACATCCACATGAATGTCAGGACCCAAGGTTTCCCAGCTGAACATTACCCAGAGCATCGCACTGCCCCCGCCGGCTTGCCTTCTTCCCACAGTGCATCTCTTCCCCAGGTAAGCACGCACCCGGCCGTCCACATGATGTAAAATAAAACGTGATTCATCAGACCAGGCCACCTTCTTCCACTGCTCCATGGTCCAGTTCTGATGCTGACGTGCCCACTGTAGGCGCTTTTGGCGGTGGACAGGGGTCAGCATGGGCACTCTGACCGGTCTGCAGCTACACAGCCTACATTTCTTTCGGCAATTTCTGCTACAGTAGCTCTTCTGTGGGATCGGACCAGACAGACCAGTAGTAATAACCACTGCATACCGGGAACACCCCACAACACCTGCTGTTTTGGTGATGCTCTGACCCAGTCGTCTAGCCATCACAATTTGGCCAAAGTCGCTCAGATCCTTACGCTTGCCCATTTTTCCTGCTTCCAACACATCGACTTCGAGAACTGACTGTTCACCTGCTGCCTAATATATCCCACCCCTTGACAGGTGCCACTGTCAGTGGTTTTAATGTTATTACTGATCGCTGTATATAAAAAATATATAATATTTGTTGTTCTACAAGTGACTCCTTAGCGTGATCCACATTGGGCTTTTCCAATTGCCAATAAAATAAACAAGTAAAATCAGAAGTAATTCTCAGTTTTTACTTAGAAATAGTTTTGCTTGTAGTTTAAGCAGGTTAACGTTAACACGTGGTGTTCAGAATTGTTTTGATTGAAAATGTATAGTAGTTGACAAAGTGGCAAAGGAGCAGCGAGCGAAGCCAAGTACGGGCTGTGTAACTGAAACAGACGAGTCTCTGTTTTTGCTGGACGAGAGCCCGAGAGTCTTTCCGAAACAATCACATGCACGCAAACTGTAAGAGTCCATTCACGGCCAACGTGAACCCGAGTGCAGCGACGTTCAACAATGCTCGACTTGTCTCTGCGTTCTCTACAGCTCATTACGACTGAGAGTCAAAACAACACTGCGGCCTTCCAGCTCTCGTCCTCACTGCTGACTGACAGACGTCCACATTCTCACGGGAAAACGTTACTGGCTGAGGTTCTCGAAACAATAAAAATCCATCTGGCTTTGAAATGAAACACTCCTGAAAGTAAACTCGTGCCGAGAAAAAAAAGTCATGATTATACACCGAACGTGACCGAATCCATCACTCCGCCTCACGTCCGCTCAGAGTTTTATACGCAGATATTTTATTTTCATATTTCACCTTAAATATTACACAAGACGCCCATTTCAAGGTCAGGATTTTGACAACAAAAAAAAAATGGCGTAAAGGTGGCAAAACAGCAGAAAATTTATACAGAAATAAGGTAATAACAATATTATCGACTGAATCCTAATGGTGTGAACTAAACAGTAACTCAGGGAAAGGAGAAGGAGTCTGTGACTTACGTTGTACCAGCTTTGACTTTTCTGCTCGTTGGTTGTCAGAGGAGTGAAAGATGAAAAGAGAAAAACAACATGGCGGTTAGACACAAATCCAGAAGTCAGCATGTGGTGTGTTCGGCAGCGTGATAAAGACAGGGAGGCGCTTCAGACCTGCACGTATACCTGTGCGTTCTTCTGTTTACATCGTATAGCAGTGGAACAGCCCCAGATGTGTCTAAAGCACAGGTATAGATGCAGATGTGTGCAGGTTCAACCAAAAGAGGGCAGTGTTGCAAAGTGATAGAGCAGGACGGGTTCCAGAGAGCGCAGAGAAAACGGCTTTAGGTGGAAATTTACAATAAGGACAGCTGAATTCAATTAAACAGCATGATGTGGTTTCTGAACCATTTACATTTAGCGATATATTAGCCATATTTACACACAGGCAACGCAATTATTACTAAATAAGTGTATAATATAAGTATAATAAGTATAATAAGTAGTAGCAGATAAAAAAAATAAAAAATTCATAAACATGATCAGAAACAAATTAAAAAAGAATCACATTTGTTATATTAATAATTAAGTTATATCAAGTTATATGATTTCATAACTGGTCTGTTAGTGCATAATAAGGATTTAAGAAATATTTCAGTGGGTAAAAATATTGAATTATAAAACTATTGGCAAACAATTCAGTTATTAATGAATAACAATCAGTAACTACTAATACCTTATAATTCAATTAATTAAATAACAGTTACATTATTTATGTTGTCATGACAAATCTTTTGTACGCCGTTTAAATATTATTTGTAATAATAATTCTAATATAAGAGTTATGTATATATAATATAGTGTAAATAAAGTGTGTGTATGTATATATATATATATATATATATACACACACACACACACACACACACAAAACAATTAGCAGCAAATATAACACACAATTGTTAACACTCATGAATGAATGGCAAATTTACTCTGATTTATAATTTTCATTATTTGTTATGTCATATTATATATTATATATTATAGATGATTAACAATAATAATAATAAAAAAATGATGTCCCTATTAATTAATAACCAAGCTGCTATACTAACAGTTAGAACCGTTAGAATATAATAATAAATGGTAATTATTTCTCAAAGTAAAGGATCAAATGACTGTTTACCTGTGAGTGTAAATGAACGACTGGTAATTATTTACAATCATGAATGATTAAGGCGTTAGGTAGTTAGTTAGGTAGTTAGTTAGGTAGTTAGGTGAGGAAATATTTCAACATTTCGAGTCGGATGCAGGTTTGTCACGAGTGATTTACTATTCTGCAGGGTGAGGTGGACCTGATAAACCTGTTAATGAACAGTTAGAAGTCACTGAGAAGTGAGAAGTGGACTGACCCTCGAAAAAATTCCAGAAATTCATTTTAACATAAAAATCAGATGTTCACGGGACAGAAAGTACGATTTAGGATGTGTTGAAGCCCAATGTTTGTTTGGGTTTTTTTATTTTTGACTAAAATGTCTAAATGTGGAAACATTACCATGTAGATGTTATTATACAGATTTCACAACTAAACAATGTGCTTATTTTTTAATGTTTAGATTTAACTCATGACAAAACTGTTTGGAAACATGTTATGTCTTTTAGGACAGCGAAGGGTTAACATGGAAGGGGTGAGGATGCAGGAGACAAACATCAAACACGCATCAAACACATGTAACTCATCTCCACAATCCCCCCCTGCACACACACACACACACACACACACACACACACACACACACACACACACACACAGCGAAGAAAAAAAGCAGAAAAGTGTGATGCTTACTCTGGACAGTCTCTTGTGCGACTAGCATGCATGAGGAAAAAAAAAAAAACATTCAGGAAATGAAAAAAGAAAATGTTATACACTGTGCAGACTGAAAACGACGGCGACGCATAAGTGCGTTAACTCCTTATTGACCATCACACGCTCGTTGCTGATTGGCTGAGAGACGGCGAAGCTGGACGATGTTTACAGTAGGAGGATATACGAGCTGAAATGGATCTACTGACGCTTGTTCTTTTTAGATACGACGTGAACTTTGCACAGCATTCACGTGAGCGTGCGAAAGCTGGAATGCCGCCCGAAGAAAGCCGAGTTACCGCAGAACCAAAAGTCCAGGGGGTGGAGCTGGATCTGATCCAACCCCTCCTATAAGCCTAACCCCTAACCCCTATCCCACATAACACGGCACAGCTCTGTGCAACACGTTAAACACACGTATCCAGCCTGAAACACATTCCGGACCACCACCGGAACATTCTGCCTCGACTCCGCCCAGCTCCATCCAGGTAGGGGGAGCTGGATCAGGTCTGACTCCACCCCATGGACTTTTCGTTCTTTGCACCTGGAGTGAAGAATTCCTTCTCACTATAATAAGATAAGTAACTCTGATTAATATTTAATATTAATATTAGATTAATATGTTATCGCTAGGCTAACTAGAAAACAGACTGAAAAAGTGCAATTTAAAATTTTTTTTTTTTTTAGAAACACACACCGTGTCCAATGAGTAACGAGCATGTGATGTTCACTAAGGACCGCCCCTTTCCGCTTTGAGTTAATGATTGAGTTGTTTTGGTTTGGCTGCTGTTTACAGTTGGACGCATTTGACTGCTGCGTTTTCGGCTTCTTGAAGCGTTTCGCATTTACGGGCCGCCGTAGAACATAACTGATGAAGACGTTCATGAAGAGTGTGTGTGTGTGTGTGTGTGTGTGAGAGAGGAAGAGAACATGTAATGATGTGTACATGAGATGATGATGATGATGAGCCTCAATTAGAGAGACTGAATCTTTGAGTTGATAACAAATTAACCTCAAATTAGAATTGTGCAAATTTGCATAAAATAGCTACGATAAACACAAAATAGTGTAAAGTGCAAAGCATTTTGGGATCTTTAACTATACGCACAACAATTCGATTTTAAAGCAGCTGAAGTCTAAATGTCTCATTTTTGTTTAGAATTAAAAGAAACAGTTGTGATTGAAAGTCTGTGTGTGTGTGTGTGTGTGTGTGTGTGTGTGTGTGTGTGTGTGTGTGGGGATGCTCACCTTGGAGTTCTTGTTCCCGGTGCGTGCGCCGTGCACTGATTGGCTGTAAGGCCGCTGGACCGTCTGCTCGGGGGTGGAGGGCGATTTGTCAGACGAGTGGTCGGAGCTCTTCTCCACCATGTTCTCTCCGTCTGCACTCGGAGGAAGCGGAGAGCGAGAGCGCTTACGGAGGACGGGTGAACAAGTGGGAGTGCTCCGGGTCGAGTTACTCGCAGTGCTGCGGCGGGAAGAGAAAAAGACAGGATTTTTTTTCTTTTTTTAAAAAAAAAAATTAATTCATAAAAATCGTGAAAACTATTGTGATAGGCGTCGCGTATCATGACAATTTAAATAAATAAAGCACTGTGATGTGACATTTCTGCCAAACTGCCTCGTTTGCTTTATCCCAGGGGTTTATATCAGACCATCGCAAAAAAAAAAAAAATAATAATAAAAAAAAAAAAAAACACATCACAGTCACGGTATAATGGCGGCGGCTCTCTTGGAGGCGGACGTGTCTCATTACACATCACCTTCACAGTGACATTTAGCACACGGCCCTTTTCCCCTGACTCGACGGAAAAATACGCCCGCTTCTCACGGCCTGAGCTCCGAGTATGTGGTTTAGGAGCAGGGTTGCCAGGTGTGCATTAATAAAAAAATTTTAAAAAAAGATCCTAGTTAACATGAATTTGTGTGCTGCCTGTCAAGTTGTGTGCCTGAAAAAAAACAAAACAACAACAATCAGGCTGACGAACATGTTTAACTAGCTAGTCTGGAAGAAGTGTGAAAAACGACAAGAAAGAAAGAGGTAGCTAGTTTAATCGCCATTTTGTCATCTTGAGCTCTCGGTGATCTTTTCCTTTTAAGGAGTTTTGTGGGTGTGGTTAAATGTAAATCGGCTCATTTGTCAACATGTACGTGACCACGAAGTAAAAGTTGAAGATCTAGTGGTACTTTTGTTGTTTTCGTTTCACCGTGAAAACATTCGACTTTACTGACTGATAAATTATGTCTCGCTCGCTCTGTCCATCTTCCAGAAAGGGCGTCTTCAGTCTTTATTATTAATGGACTGTACACAGACTGTGCAGTGGCAGTCTGGAAAAGCAAACAGAATGGGACAAAAAAAACAAAAAAACATGCAGATGCTATCATCTGCCCTACATTCTCTCTCTCTCTCTCTCTCTCTCTCTCACACACACACACACACACACACACACACACACACACGATCACCACTCACATGAGCGCTGACCTTTCCTCCACCTTTTCCTCCGCTGCAATCAGTGTCAGCGCCAAAGGTCACGATCTGGAAGGTTCCGTCAGTTCATTTATTACATAAATTACATTTATTTAAAACATAATGGTGAGACCCTGTGCACTTTGATTAAACTCCATTAGGGTATTGCGAGTTTCCTGTAACGTTAGATTAAAGGATCACTTTCGGAGCGGGACGGCAGAAACGATGAGGCAGCGGTCTTTTGGAAAAACTCGCATGTAGCACTGAATTATTGCTTTAGGCTTAAATCTCTTGACATGGATATCAAAGTCAAAACGAGTACAAAGACAATCAGAGAGAATACTTTTCAAGAGAATAAGAGTCTTAATAATCCAGTGGTTGCGTTTTTGCGCTGTATAACATTTTACATTTTGATTCCAGATCACGTTAAAACGTCAACTTTTTTCCATTCGAGTTGTTCCTGAGAACTTCAGCAAACTCCTTCACCTCGATCGCTACTTGTTGCGTGAGATCTTCCCAACCAGCGGCGCAGTCTTTTGTAAAGACATCAGGCGGGATTTGTACGGATGCTTAACATATTTTTATGCAACCTTCACATTCACAGACTACAGTATACTGTATGCACACCGATCAGCCATAACATTAAAACCACCTGCCTGATATTGTGTAGGTCCTCCTTGTGCCACCAAAACAGCTCTGACCCGTCGAGGCATGGACTCCGCAAGACCTGAAGGTGTGCTGTGGTATCCGGCACCAAGACGTTAGCAGCAGATCCTTTAAGTCCTGTAAGTGGCGATGTGGGGCCTCCATGGATCGTCCAGCACATCCAACAGATGCTCGATTGGAGTGAGATCATCTTGGAGGCCGAGTCAACACCATGAACTTTCTGTCATGTTCCTCAAACCGTTCCTGAACAATTTTTGCAGTGTCTCAGGGCGCATTAACCTGTTGAAAGAGGCCGCTGCTATTAGGGAATACCGTTGCCATGAAGGGGTGTACTTGGGTCTGCAACAATGTTTAGGTAGGTGGTACGTGTCAAAGTAACATCCACATGAATGCCAGGACCCAGGGTTTCCCAGCAGAACATTGTCCAGAGCATCACACTTCCTCCACCAGCTTGCCTTCTTCCCATAGTGCATCCTGGTCCCATCTCTTCCCCAGGTAGGTGACGCACACGCACCCGGCCGTCCACATGATGTAAAAGAAAACGTGATTCATCAGACCAGGCCACCTTCTTCCATTGCTCCATGGTCCAGTTCTGATGCTCACGTGCCCATTGTAGGAGCTTTCGGTGGTGGACAGGGGTCAGCATGGGCACTCTGACCGGTCTGCAGCTACGCAGCTCCATATGCAGCAAGCTGTGATACACTGTGTGTTCCGACACGTTTCTATCAGAGCCAGCATGAACTTTTTCAGCACTCTGTGCTACAGTAACTCTTCCGTGGGATCGGACCAGACAAGCTAGCCTTCTGCGCATCACCAGCTATGTATCAATGAGCTTTGGGCGCCCATGACCCTGTCACTGATTCACCGGTTGTCTTTCCTTGGACCACTTTTGGTAGGTACTAACCACTGGATACCGGGAACACCCCACAAGACCTGCCGTTTTGGAGACGCTCTGCCCCAGTCGTCTAGCCATCACAATTTGGCCCTTGTTAAAAAGTCGCTCAGATCCTTACACTTGCCCGTTTTTCCTGCGTCCAACACATCAACGTCGAGAAGAAATGACTGTTCACGTGCTGCCTAATATATCCCACCCCTCGACAGGTGCCACTGTAACGAGATGACCAACGTTATTCACTTCACCTGTCAGTGGTTTTAATGTTATGGCTGATCGGTGTATATGTCTGAACAGTTATTTCTCCTCACCGTATTGTCAGTCAGTCCGTCCGGTGACAGGAGGAGTGTGTGTTTCATCACGCTGAGTGGGATGTGGTAGTGAGTGTGTGCATGCGTGATGTGCGTGTGTGTTATACGCACACTATATGGTTTATGAATCACTATCGTGATATTGTTGGTCGACCAGTGTTATGATACTGAATTGAAATAACTAACAAATGGTGGCAACATCTACACTTTAGCAACAGCATTTCCAATTTTTGACCCATTCCTACAGAAATGAAGGAGATAAAGGAGATAAAGCAGTGGAAATCAAATTCACCCAGCAGAAAAGGCGAGTCACGGAAGGGGAAAGAACGCAGGGCGTAAAGGATACTTTGTTTTTTTTTTTGTTTTGTTTTGTTTTTTTTAGTTGTCCTGTGAATTCACAAACCTTGGTCTTGTGCAGTGATAGAATTATTATTATTATTATTATTATTATTATTATTATTATTATTATTTGCTAGGAATTTCTTGTCAGCACTGTTGGCACATTACAAACAAAGACGAGCAAGAGGCATGCATCAAGTTTGTTTTGTTTTTTTGTTTGTTTTTAATAGAAATGAATTAATTAATCATTAAAGCCTCTTCGGCTTTAATCTTTGCACAACTTTCTTTAAAAAAAAAAAAAGCACGATATTTGCCTGTTTAAAAAAATCACCTCACTGCATTCACTGCTAAGAATTAAAAATCCTAAAAGAAAAATCTATATAAAAGTCACTGTGTAAGTCAGAGTAATGTTCCAGCTACGGTACGTAAGCCTAATTTTCGCTAACACTGCTGCAGGATTTTTGATGTCACTCAATAAATAATGATATTAACAAATTAGCGTAAATGCCAGAGCAGCACGCCTACCTTGAATCCTCAAACAAAGTGCCATATTACTGCATAATTACAGCAATGCAAATATTCTAAGACAGCACCAACGAAAATATATGCTAATCACACCCCGAGAACCGATGTGCTCTTTTAGCCTCCTGAGCCAAATATGAACCCTGGGGAGATCCTGCAACACTGACAGTAGTGAGGAGGGGAAAAATAACTAATGCTAATGCAGATGCAAGAAACGCTGAGATTAAGGGAGATGGAGAGATGCGGACAAACCTGGAAGCCATGAAGGGCTGAGCAGAAATTCTCCCTGCTTCATTCATCCAGCGAGAGGAGGATGGGGTGATGGGAGGAGAAGGAGGAGAAGGAGGAGGAGGAGCTGTGCTGTCTCACACAAGCTTGCTCATTACTTCTGCTTCATGGCTTCGTGGTTTTCCACCTCCACCCTCCTACGTTTCATCCAATTACACAGATTTTTGAAATCTCTCTCTCGTTCTGCATCATGGCTGCTTCTCACCGCACTCATTATTGATTCTTTTCATGAATGAAGTCACTGACGTCAGCACTAGCAGTCACCCCTCCTCCCAGACACCATCCTCTCCTCCATCACCTCCTGCATCACATCCTTCTCTACAATCTCCTTCTCTCTAACTCATGAGGTGTCTATTATCAGAATGGTTCTTTACTTAAAGCACAGGTTCCAGATCTAGGTCCTGGAGAACCCCTTGTCCTGTGTACATTGCACCAGAATGTGCAGGACAGTGGGTCTCTCCAGGACCAGGGTTGGGAACCTGTGGCTTAAAGGATTCTTGTTAATATTGTTCACAAACTCCAATGGTGTTCAGTGCTACATCTGAGTTAAGGAAGACTGGAATTCGTTCCTTCGTCCACATCCTGCTCAGGAGCCTGGCTGGCTGCGCTGGCAAACACTAATCCGCACACTCGCAAATTACTGCAACCAGTCTACCTACTGGTACGTTTTTGGGAGGCGGGAGGAAACTGGAGAACCTGAAGAAAAACCCACATGGACACCGGGAGCAAAAAGAGAGGCTGGTAAACGGGAACGTCTGTTTATAGCCGCTTTAATGGAAGTGAGACCAGAAACTAATGACGTTCCACATCATTAAATGTAATTATAGGAAAATAACAGTAATTCCGCTTCATCACACCACCCTGTTGTTGATTTATTTCCTATAACTGCATGACACATTGCTTTAGTCCTTAGAGACACCACAATTAATTTCTTATTAGGCAATTATTCGGCATCTTTTATTAATTCCTGTGTCCCGAGTTCTTTGGATGAATGCCGTACCTTAGAAAAGTCCGGTCAATTATTCATTTCAGGATTCTGCAAACCACAAACCCAAGGTCCAGTGTGGCTTACTTTATGTCATGCACTCATCTTGCTTCCTAAAATGGAAGGGGGAACTGAAAATTCAAAGTGGAAGTAAAGAGAAAAGAGGAAATAAATATGGTATATAAATAAGCACTCATTCCCACAGGGCCGGGATACTGATTAAACCCAAGGTCAGATTTCTGTCGTGTCATGAGCACACCAGCGGAGACGCTCTGCGGGTCTCGAATGCACCACATACAGCTTTAGTTCAGATTACACACATGAAGCGTGAATCGACTGCGCTATTCCGTATGTCACACTTGGTAGGCACTGGTTTCAGGTTCAGGAGAACCTGCCAAGGAGAAGCCATTTTCATCCACAGTTCAGCTGAAGCCAGCCCTATACCAGTTCTCTGGACCGTTCCCAGGCTCACAAACAGCTTTAGCACTTCAACAAATGTATTGAACTCTTGGGAAAAGTGGTCCAACGTATGGAAAAAAAACATAAGGATGCTGTAAATGCATCATGCAGCAAACGTTTTTCTTTTTTCCCAGCGAAAAAAAACCTTCATTGTGTTACATCCCTCAGGATCCCAGTCCCGATGCAACTCAAGTCTCAACCAGATGCCCTTCCCAGAAACCTTTTTAGTGAAGCAAACAGTGTGCCTCCTGTTCGGATCTGTAGTTACACCTGTTCCGAACACATTAGAGCTCTTATTGGCGAATCACGACAGTTTGGCGTGCGGTAATCTGATCGAATAACGTGATAATGATAATATCGTAATCCAGGATAAAGAGTCACGCAACATCTTACACAACGATATACATGATCCTGAAGCAATTAAATCAAGTGATATTACGATATTCCAGAACTCTGCATAACGAGCACTAGAGGTCAGAACACGAGTCGTCGAAATAATCCTGGCATAATCCCTAATCATAATCCATTGCCATGTGGGTGAGGGCAACATGCAGTATGCCAGAACCGAACAAAAAGGGGTGAGAATCTAAACAATGCTTAGAACCTTTAATTACCCTTGAAGATTCCTTCAGAGTGTATGTATTAACAGGGGGAGTGTGTGGCACAAACTCCAATTTAATGGTAATTAATATTTCATTACCATTTAATATTTTATTTGTTACTTGGTGTATACTCTCAAAACAGACTTCTTCAATGGTTCTATAATGATTTGTTGGATACGAATAATTAAAATGCCAAGACTTGGTAGAAAATTTAAGGAACCTACAACTTAGGGTTTTACCTTCCAGCAAGACTCCAAGCAGAACCTTTAGAAAGCTCTCATTATTATCCACCCAAAGAACCCCTGAGGAACCCTCAAACCTTTTGTAAAGGTCTCCTGTGAGATTTCGTGATGCGTTAGGCGCAGAACCGAGTGCTTCTTCAAACCCAGAGGTTCTGTCTGGCCTTAAGGCAAGCATAAACATCAGGGAAATGACCATGCAGGATCGAAAATGGCATCTGGAATTAGCGCTAATTGCCGGGGAGATGTCGCTGGTGCAGTGTTGTCGTTGCCCGTTGTGTGAAATCGAATTGAATAAAACATCGATAAGACACTGTAGCAAACATGGCCGTGACTCAATCGATTTATTTTCTGGACGTGATCGGAGAACTACGGCGGCAGCTCGGTCCGGGAAGTCACGCATCACCCACACACACACGGATTTACTGCATACTGGCATACTGGATGTGCTGATAATGCAGAGATTCACCCTCACTACACTCTTCTGTTAGGACAGAACCTTTATATAAAACCCTACAACAAAATGGTTTCCTGTCAGAAAGGGGTCCAATTTCCCCATTCTGGAAGCTAAGAACCCTAAATTATCCAATAAACCCTTAAGGAACCCTTGAAATGTATTAACTGGGTTTATTGCTATATTATTGTTCTATCAGGGTATGTCAGGTTATGGCAAGCTATGACAGATTATCTTGACCTTGTTATGTCAGGTTATGCCAATTTAGCCTACGTTGATGACAGGTAATGATAAATTCTAACTGGCAATTATTCCAGTTTGTGCTGGGTTATAACAAGTTATGGCAGATTTTGATGAGCTATCTCAGGTTATGCCAAAGTACCAGTACTTCTAGACCATGTTAAGTCATGCTAGATTTTGACAGGCTAGGAAATCTTATGACAGGTTATGCTAAGTTATGGCAGGTAAGTGTATGGTACAGACTACAAAGTATTGCTCATTGTTTCCTTCTTAATACCTAGAGTGTGTCAGGCACTTTGCTAATGTATACTAGCCTATAACAGGTTATCAGGTTATGCCAATTTATGCTAGCCTATAACAGGTTAATGTTGCAAGTTATGCAAGGTTATGACAGATTATGGGAAGGTTTTATGACATGGTATATGACATGTTTAAACCAGTATGCTGGGTTATGACAGATTATGACAGGTTTGGGAAGGTTTTATGCCAGTATGCTGGGTTATGACAGATTATGACAGGTTTGGGAAGGTTTTATGCCAGTATGCTGGGTTATGACAGATTATGACAGGTTTGGGAAGGTTTTATGCCAGTATGCTGGGTTATGACAGATTATGACAGGTTTGGGAAGGTTTTATGACAGTATGCTGGGTTATGACAGATTATGACAGGGTTGGGAAGGTTTTATGACAGTATGCTGGGTTATGACAGATTATGACAGGTTAGGAAAGATTTTGTGACATATCATGCTGGGTTATGACAGATTATGACAGGTTAGGAAAGATTTTGTGACATATCATGCTGGGTTATGACAGATTATGACAGGTTTGGGAAGGTTTTATGCCAGTATGCTGGGTTATGACATGTTACGCAAGGTTTAATGACATAGTATGTTGAGTTATGACAGGTTAAAAGAGGTAAGGTATTAGCCAAGGTATTATGACAGTATGCTAGGTTATGACATGTTAGGAAATCATGTTTTATGATTTAGTACTCCAAGTTATAACAAGTTAGGCAGGGTTTATGACATAGTATGTTGATTATGACGCATTATGACATGTTAGACAATGTTTATGACATTGTATAGTATGCCAGGTTATTCTAGGTTATGACAAGTTAGGCAAGGTTTATGACACAGTCTGCTCGGTTATGACTGTTTAGAAAAGGTACTATAACATAGTATAGTAGAATATGCTAGGTTATGATAGATTAGACAATGTTTTAAGGCGGTTTTCGTCAAGTTTATTTCAGTCGTAACACATTAGCATTCAGTTGCTAGCCCTCACAAGAACCTGCGATTACTGACTTAGCCTTTTGCTTCCCGAAATCATGCGTCCTGCTCTTTGAATACAGATCAGTACATCAACTAGAATCACAAAATCAGAACCACAGAATCAGACAAAAGCAAACCGTGGAACCCGCTTGAACTCAAAGCTAAGGTGTTTTCCAAGAGCAAGACCAAGATTTTCATTCAGGAGCAAATAAAAACTGCATCATCACTCTCCTCTCACACCCAGATTACATAACACCCTGACCAACATTCGAAACATGGAAAAGGGATCTGAGTCACGCTGATCTCCGTCTGCGCCAGAAATAAAGCCGACAAAAATGCAAACACAGAGTCGTTCTGCGATCTAAATCGTGCAGAGAGAGCCTTATATAACCACGGAGCTAAACGCTAGCCATGCTAGTCAAGCCCACTCGCTAGGCTGCGTTAAAGCATGTGCACTGTAAACAAATCCTCTGTTCAGGGAGGGATGAAGAATGAACCAGTTTGCAGAACGAGAAGCTGAATGGATGGATAGATGGATAAAAGGAAGACAGCTAGGGAAGGAAGGAAGGAAGGAAGGAAGGAAGGAAGGGAGGGCAGGAGGTCACCGGCTGCTTCCTACACTGCTAACGATGCTGCTCTCCTCCTGCGGCATGGCAAAGCTAAGCGCTAAAAATATCCACCAGCCGGCAGGAGGAAGCACACACACATACACACACACACACACACACACACACACACTACACAAACAGTAGCAGTGATACCGCAGTGCTAGCAGAGATAAAAAAGAAAGGAAAGAAGAGCAGAGGATCTGGAAAACTTTCAGTGTTAGAGGTTATGCTAGGTCATGCTAGCCTTTACCAGGTTATGCTACGCTGTGCTATATCAACCAAGCCTATAATAGATTATGACATGTTATGCTAGGTTTGGGAATTTATGATAGCTCATACCTCACTATGCCAGGAAACACATGATACAGGTACAGGTTATGCTAGTTCATGTAAATTCATCCCATGGTATACAGAGCTGTGACAGATTATGCTAGGTTATACCAGGTTATAACAGGTTAAGCTATGTTTTATATATAGCAAAATATGCTAGTCAAGGTTTTATTACATAGAGTATACATTATTCTAGATTATATTCAGCTATACTAAATTACGACAGGTTAAAAAAGTTTATGATATGAAAGTTATGCTAGTTTAGAACAGGTTATGACAGGTTATGCTATGCTTTATGACAAAATATGACAGATTATGCCGTGTTAAATTGTGCCACGTTATTACAGGTTATAACAGGTTATGTCAGGGCATAGCTAGATTTTATGACAGGATATCCCAGACTATGTTATGTTATGCTAGGTTATAACAGGTTATAATGGGTTAGGTTATATTTCTATGACAAAATACGCCAGATTATGCTGTTTAAATTATTACATGTTATAACAGGTTATGAAAGATTGTAAGGTTTTATGAACAGATATGCTAGATTATATTAGGTTACGTAATGCCAATTTATGCTAGGTTATAACAAGATTTTACGCTAGCCTTTATGATGATGTTCAGACAGGTTATGCCAAAGTATTGTTATAATTGGTTATGGCAGGTTAGAATACGTTTTATCATGGGGTGTGTTATAACATGTTATGATAAATTATAACAGTTTTCACAACAGATGCCTGGTTATGTTGTTGATTTATGGCAAATTAGGCTAGATTTTATGTCAGGTCATGCTAGGTTATAACAAGTTATGACAGGCTAAGCTAGGTTTTTATAGCAAAATATGCTAGGTTTTATTATACAGTACAGATTATGATAATGTTAGTTATGATATCTTATCTTATAGGCTTTATGACAAAATAAAACAGATTATTCTGTGTTAAATTATGCCAGGTTGTTACAGGTTACATCACGGTAGCCTGGATTTTATGGCAAGATATGCCGGACTACGTTATGTTAGGTTATGCCAAGTTATGATAGATTATAACCAGTTGTGATGAGTTAGGCTATAATATATGGCACGATATGCCAGATTATGATAGGGTGCGTTATAACAAGTTATGACAAATTATAACAGTTTTCACAGCTCCCGCTTGATTATGTAGATTATGTTGTTAATGTATGGCAGATTAGGCTAGATTTTATGACCGGTCATGCTAGCTTATACTAATATATACTATTGCAGTTTGTGTTAGAGTTGTGTCAAGTTATGGCAGGTTATGCCAAACCTTTTCAGGATATGGCAGATTGTGCTGGGTTAAAGCCAGCTATGATAGGTTATAATAGGTTATGATGGGTTAGAACAGATTATGCTGACCTTGTTATATCAGGTTAGGCTAGGTTTACTTACCGGTTATGCCAGGTTATGCTAGGGTATGCTGAGCTATCTCAGGTTATGACATTATGCTAGGGTATTCCAGGTTATGACAGATCATACCAAAGGCTACATTACTACATTAGTCCATGTTCTACTACTTCTGCCAGGTTATGAATAATAATGCTAATTTATGGCCAGGTCATGCTAGGTTATGCTAGGTTATGACAGGTTATGACACAGGACATGCCACAGGCTGAGCAAGTTTCTTTCTGTACTGCTAGCATGTCCAGGTTATGGTTAGTAATTCCCGGCCATGCCAGGTGAAGAAAGGTCATGCTAGGTAATGGCAGGTTATTATGACAGGTTATGTCCACTCGTTGAAGGTGTATGCATCTTACCAGGCGAGTTTGAAGCCTTTCATTAGTGCAGTAAGCTATGTCCTACAGCCGCGGCATCGTGTCTCCACTCGGCTCGCGCGTCCTCGCTCCGGAGCGAGGGAGCCTGGGATAAACGCGCCCCCCACTAGCGCATCACTCACTCCTGATGACCTCCACGAGTGTGCGTTCGGCCCAGAGAGCATACACACACGTGCACATGCACATACACACACACGCACGCACGCGCACACACACGCACGCGCGCACACACACATACACGCGCGCCAAAACGCAGCAGCCTCCTGCTCACACTCTGTCCTACTGCAGATAAAAGCCTGAGCCGCTCTCGCCGGTCTGACTGAGCATGCTCGGTCTCACAGAAGCCCCTCCCCCTTCTGTTCTGCACAGTCTGCTGCCTAGCCAATCACACGAATCAGATTCTTCAGATTCTCTCTCTCTCTCTCTCTCTCTGTGTGTGTGTGTCTCCAGTGCAGCAGTGTCTCGGAGCCCATTTGGGATCATTGAGAAAATTGCCACTGCTACAGGAGCGCTCTGTGTGTGTGTGTGTGTGTGTGTGTGTGTGTGTGTGTGTGTGTGTGTGTCTCATGGCAGGCTCAATCAGGCCAACAGCTGGCCCTGTAATCCTTTAAGGCAGGATAAACTGCACACTCTGGGAAACATGTCTACGGTCTCGTGTGTGTGTGTGTGTGTGTGTGTGTGTGTGTGTGTGTTTGTGGGTGTGTTTGTGTGTATGGGTGTCCTGACATTCTTGCCCAAATGGCAACTGACATGAGTCACTGTCCCAGCTACACGTGACACACACTCCCCTACACAATGCAACACACTGAAACACACACACACACACACACACAAACACACACACACACACTCCTGAACAGCGAGAACATCACAGCGAGCATCAACACTGAAGCAGGACCTCAGACCGGGAGAGGCGTGTCTCTTTAAACAAACAAACTAACAATGAAATAATCTGTCAAGTATAGAAATAAAAATTGTTCTGTAAACAAACAACATAAATAAATAAAGCTTCCGAATAAATAAACAGTTATACATTCATGCGTTCTGAACTCATTTGCATATTGCAGCCTTGTACAGCGGAGTGACATCACAATAGCAAAAACGTTGTAGTCTCACACACACACACACACACACACACGTTTGCTGTGGTGCTGAATGGACAGCTCCATCACTGATTCTATCTCTCTCTCTCTCTCTCCGACATATTTCATATGTCATATTTTTATCTATTTATAGTTACATTTAATGTCGTTCCCTCACCAGCTTCTGTTTTTTCTCTGCCTTCACGTTAGGGAGAAAGAAAAAAAACACCTCTGGCCGTTACAAAGCGCTGACACTGGAGACTCCTTCCATCAAGGTTACATAAACACGCTTCCCCATACAGAGAATCTTGTGCCGCATACATGATGCGCAGCTGTGATTTGAATAGCAGCTGGAACCACTGTGAGCTGCTGTTCTAGGAAATTAATCCACACCTTCTGTCCAATCAGAATCGAGAATTCAACAGCGCTGTGGGAAATTCCTGATTCTCCTGATCTTCCACTTCTTCCACTTCTTCCACTCTGATCATCTATCTTCTTTAAAAAAAAAAAAAAGAAAAAAGAAAAAAGTGAAATCTAGAACCCTTCATAGACAGGAATCACTGGCGGTTCTAGGTAGAACCCTACAACAGTGTTCCCTATTGAGGAACTCTTTAAAGAACTGCTTGAAGAACCCTTGAGGAACCTTTTTTTTTTCCCCAAATGAACAGCCGGCGAGCTAATTATCTGTGAGTAATTATAGAACATGACAGACAGCATGAGATGAAAATTAGTAAGGTAGTTTGTGGCCTAGTTTCACACACACACACACACACACACACACACACACACACACACACACACACACACACACACACACACACACACACGTGCAGTGTTAGAGGTCACTTACTGAGGCTTCATGATGGAGGAGAGAGGAAAAACAGATGTGTGTGAGATGCAGGGTGGCTTGGAACGTGTGTGTGTGTGTGTGTGTGTGTGTGTGTGTGTGTGTGTGTGTGTGTGTGTGTGTGTGTGTGTGTGTGTGTGATGGTGCAGGATCTGATAGAGCTCTTAGATAACGTCAGTGTGCAGCTTTCCAATGAATCATCGGCCATGTAACAGGACACTGCTGCAGCTTTTACACACACACACACACACACACACACACACACTCTCTCTCTCTCTCTCTCTCTCTCTCTTCCTTTCTCTTTCACTTTCATACGGGACGCTCTCTCTGTCTCTCTCTCTCGCTCTCTCTCTGTCTCTCTCTCTCTCTCTCATTGTATATGTCTCTCGTCCTCACACTCTTTCTGTTCAGCTGGTAACAAAGCGAGTGCGCTTTTTATCCGTTTATAGTTACTTCGAGGCAGTAACGGTAACTCGGCTTCGCACTGCACCGTATCACGTAACCCTGTTGTGTTTCACTCCTTGCATATAGTATAATAAAGATATAAAATGGTATCCCACCGAACGTTTTTTTCAGCACGTATTTGAAATAAACACGTTTTTTAAAAACCGTGTAGGAGAACACATGCGAACTCCACTGACACCTTTTTCGGAGAATTCTGTGCAGCAACATAACAACATGTCAACATCGTCATAAATATTAACATGAATAAAAAAATATCAGTTTAAAAAAAATCGTACCGAATCGACATATTTACGTCCTTTTTTTTTTTTTTTTCCCCTGCATATGATACATGAAATGTATGAATAAGCATTTATTCATGAATTATATGTTGGGTATTCGCTAAATCACTAAATAATGTTTATTCATTACTAATGTTTTCATTATTATTTCAGACTTACGATGCTTTCACACTTTGTTTTTCCCCCCTCAAATGCCGGCACACGTTTTGTACGTAATCCTACAGGGAGTGGCGCTTTTAGAAACCGCTGCCGCCATCTTATTATGCTATAATAACGGTCTTAGTTTCATCTTAACGGTCAAGTTTCATTTACGCGTACGGCATTTGGCAGATGCCCTTATCCAGAGCGACTTACATTTATGTCATTTATACATCTGAGCAGTTGAGGGTTAAGGGCCTTAGGTAGGGTAAGGACTACAGTAGCTCCTGACCAATCAGGTCGCAGGTTTGGGGGCGAGGTGAAAAACAAAATCGAGAATGAAGTATCTGTAGAAAAAGTGCCGGGGGGGGGGGGCATTGCAATGCCAATACCTCTGTGTATTGGCATTGCAAAACCTCCAGCTTTTTTATTATTATTATTATTTATTTAGTTTTACTCGGTTTAACTGCGACGGCCATCTCTGTGTCATGGCACACGAGAAATGTTGGTTATACGGCTGTTCACGTAAACCTCGATATCTCGTTCCTACAGCAAACAAAAACTGATCTCTAGATCACATCACAAGGTACGTGTTCATCTTGCGCATTCTTGTTCCTTAGACTTAGAGCGCGAGTCCAAATGTAATGCTCAGGATTGCTCTTAGGGTCAGTTTATAATGGGGATCGCACCAGTATTTAATTCATCTGCATTACTGACAATAATAAATGGAATCCAGTGAGTAAGCTTGGCTACAGTAGGTAGATGATAAGTAGCTGCAAGTGGCAAGAGTGTTGTTATGTCAATAAATAAAACCACAAATGAAAAATTCAAATGTGAAAATGAATCAGTTGTGAAACACGTATGAAGTGTTTAAAAACACGTGATTATTCACACGTGACTTTTCTCTGAGGCCTGCGCGTTTACACCGAGACTCAACACAGAGACATGTAGCCTGGAGATCTGTGTATTCATCATTTCAATTGTAGAATAGAGGATGTGTGTGTGTGTGTGTGTGTGTGTGTGTGTGTGTGTGTGTGTGTGTGTGTGTGAGTGTGTGAGAGAGAGAAAAAGTCATTAATCATTCGTAAGTGGTGTAGAAGTCCAGGTGAACTATAACAGTGCAGTGTGAGCAGTTTTTACGCAGCACGTGGTGAAGACCGGACTAATGCTGATGAGTAGAAAGATCTTCTTACATCTGCAGTTTTTTATACACACACACACACACACACACACACACACACACACACGAACATATTCCTTTGTCTTGTTTTTCTGCCATGCCTGACAAAAAAAAAAGCTCACGTTAATTAAGGCACAGAATTTTTTACCACGGTTAACGTCGTGAATACGGGGACGAGGATGAAATTAATGAGTTGATCTTATTTCAGATTGGATTTGAATCATGGCGGCATCCGGTGGTTAAACCAGGAACTACATTTACCCGCTGGAAGACTTTCCGGTCACTCTGCCTCCGGACCAGACACATTCAATCTGTTTTTAAACGATTTCCAAAACGACTCCACAGTGCATACTGTACTACAGCATAATATCAAATATTGACGTGGTCCTGAAACACTGTATGAAGTCGTCCAGCTCCTGCATGACTTATTCATCACGGATCTCAGCTTCTTCAGCTGCGCAGCGCCAGTGTCGGATTCTCCTGCTGCATCTCCGATACACACGGAGCGCACCCCAGGGTCGGCTTTGCTCTCTAAAATGCACAGGTTCCTCAGCATTGGTGCGGAGAGACTGAGGACGACAGAGTAGCAACGGCGTAAATATAACACACTCCGATGGTGGTGTGATGAAGCGGAGTTACCGTTACGTTGATTATTTTCCTACATCAGCACACGCTAGTGTTTTGTTTCGTTTTACAAAGCGCCGACACTGGAGACTCCTTCTACAGATGTTAAATAAAAATGAAATTGCGTTTTTAAATAAAGAAAAGTTCACCGTATTAATGATTACACACACATTACAATCTGAGCACGTGCAGCGTCCGCCGTACGAGTCCCCGTGAATAAGCTGTTACTATAGAAACGATAGAGTATTTGAAGGAGCACCCGCTGTAAGAGCTGCTGTTATAGAAGCTGAATCAACACCTTCTGACCAATCAGAATCCAGAATCAACCAAACCGAAACCACATTCCAAACGTTCAGCTTCAGATCTGGCTGAAGTTGCTCAGCGTATATTCTGTCCCTGTTCGGAGAACTCAGGAGGTGGAAAGATGGAGCGAGACGAGTGTGAGACGAGCGTGAGACGAGTTTACTCACGTCTCCTTGCGGAAGTGCAGTCTCCTCCTGAGTGTAGATACCCGCGGGTGACAGGGCAGCCTGACAGGAGAGACGCACAAGAGAGCGCCCAGAGCCCGGCTCTGCACCATGATGTTCAGCTCAACACACAAAACACCCGGAGCTCCTCATCACCCAACACTCGTCTCTCTCCTCTTGCTCTCTCTCTCTATCTCGCTTTATCTCTCTCTCTCTCTCTCTCTCTCTCTCTCTCTGACCCAGTTCCTCTAGCTTTAGCGAGCTCATCTCTCCACCTGCACTCAGGCTGCTGTCAGCGATAATGAGCCACACATACAGAGAGCTGCAGAAACAGGAAGTGAAGAAAGCATGAGGGATGAGCGAGTGAGCACGGACAGACGAGCGGAGAGTGAAAGACAAAAGGACTAAATAGTGAGAGTGTGGCAGGACACACGGACACGGGGACTGAACAAGCACGAGAGAACTAACACACGATCTCAGGCAGACAGACAGACAGACAGACAAGTACACAGGGAGGAAGACAGAAACAGACAGTGAGATGAAGAAGTAGGCAGATAAACAGATATAAAGAAAGAGTGAAAGAGGGGCAGTGAGACAGACTGACAGAATGGTAGACAGACACGAAACAGACAAGTAGAAAGACGGATATGTAAACAGACAGAGACAGATAGATGGAGAGACTGACAGAGGGAGACAGCGAGAGAGACTAACAGAATGGTAGACAGAGAGCCACATAAACAGATAAGTAGACAGATAGGTAGATGGAGAGACAGACAGAAACAGAGACAGATAGACAGTGAGACAGACAGACAGACAGTGCGACAGGTAGATATATGGAGAGAGGGGGAGAGAGAGAGAGAGAGAGACTGACAGGTAAAAGGAGAGACAGGGAAACAGAGAGTGAGACAGACAGAAACAAAGACAGATAGAGAGTGAGACAGACAGACAGACAGACAGTGTGACAGGTAGATATACGGAGAGAGAGAGAGAGAGAGAGAGAGAGTGAGACTGACAGGTAAAAGGAGAGACAGAGAAACAGAGAGTGAGACAGACAAATATGAACTGAATAAACACACTATTGTATAAAGAGGCTCTGATGAAAGTGTGCAGGGACACACAATGTAGCACAATGTAACACACTGTAACTGTAACACACTCTACCTCTGTAACACACTGTAACTGTAACACACTGTACCGGTGTATAACAATACAACCCACTGTACCTCTGTAACACACAATAACACACTGTAGTACTGTAACACACTGTGCCGATGTAACATATTGTAACACACTGTTCCAACGTAGCACACTGTACCTCTGTAACACACTGTACCACTGTATCTGTAACACACTGTACCACTGTATCTGTAACACACTGTACCACTGTATCTGTAACACACTGTACTTCTGTAACACACTGTAACACACTACATCGGTAACACACTGTTCCAATGTAACACACTGTAACAAACCGTACCGATGTAACACACACCTGTAAGCCTGCATGTCTCAGGGCAGTGATAAACCTGAGAACAATCACAGAGTGTGACATTCCACCTGCACGGGTTCTATAGGAACTCAACACACAGCTAAAAATATGTGGTGAATGCTGGTATGCGAGAATCTGCTGAGGTAAACATCTGCAGCAGCTGCCTTCACTCTCCCATGAGGCTATAAAGAGGAGCGTGTTGGGGAGTGTGTAGATGGGTGTGTAGAGGAGTGTGTAGAGGAGTGTGCAGAGGAGTGTGTAGCATCACCTGGAGAGATGGAGGAGTTTATAATTAACTCAAGGAACAAAACAAGGCCCGACTTCTAATCCCTTAATGTATTCAAATCTACAGTGTGTACTGCAGTGTGCAGGAGAGTTTATATATATTACTGCCATCTAATGGACATATCAAACAACTACAGCACTTTCAATGGGAACAACACACACCTTTAATACCATTCAGCGCATACTATTTTCCACACAACACAATATTAATAATATTATTTACACACACAGCATCATCTACAGGTTAGATGTAAAATGTATGATGCTTGACTCCTTCCTATGGCAATATGGGAGACACCAGCAACCTGCAAAGTAAAGCTTTCTGCTTTTTCAGTTTAGTGGGAGAGACGCAGGATTTGTGTCGATAAACATTGATGTTCACTTAAAAAAAGGGTGCGGTAAAACGTGCTGGGTGTCTTGATGAAGTGTCGGAACATTGAAGCCCTCTCAGATGTGGCTTCTTTGGGAACTATTTTCGTTGTCAGCACTCTTGCTCGTGATACACTGATTACATATCGTACTGAATATAGCAAGAAGAAGAAGAAGGAAGGAAGTTGTTTGGGGTTTTTTTTTTAATGCTCTCCTTTCATGTAAGTATAAAAACACAGATTTTTATAATAATAATCATCATCATCATTCATTATTATTATTATTGTTCTTAGTAGTAGTAGTATTTTTATTATTATTATTATTTATTAATTAATTAATTAATTAATTAAGCAAGTAAGTAAGTAATTGATTGGTTGATTGATTGATTGATTGCTTCTTTCATTTTTATTAGGACTGAAGCCACCCTGTCTGACATATGCTATGATTTTTGTGGTAAAATTCCTTTTTTTTCTCTCCACTTGCTAGGATTTTCTTGTTAGCAATGGTATTGGTACCTCTGCGCATGCACACACACACACACACACACACACACACACGTGACCGACTCTGTGTTTTTAATGAGCATCCATATTGAGAGCATTGAGGTGTTGAGTGAGAGCTCTCTCTGTAGCTCTCAGAGTTCTATAAACAGCTTCATGACTGACTTCTGAATCTCCTCCCAAACACACTTTATAATATCAACCATCAAAAGCAAAGAGAAATCACATCTTATTAAAAGCACGGTAGTAAGTACCTGTCTTCCCGGGCGTTAGGGCTCAGGTAGCGCGTCGACTCGTCCTCATGGCTGCTCTGTAAGCTGCTCTGCTGGCTGCTGTAACACAAACGTAATCAGAACCCTTCAGCACCGAATCCTCTATCATTTTAACTGATGTGTGCGATGTGTGCGATGTGTGCGATGTGTGCGATGTGTTCTTCACATGGCGATTCATGGTGATTTCACGAGGGATTGATGAGAGGGAGTCCAGAATGGTGCGTTAATGGGAAACAAATCATATGATTATGAAATGTATAAACAAATATCCCCCCGACAGGAAGCAGAATTTCCCCAGATCACGTGAAAATTCTATTAAAGGGAAGTTGGCGTCAATATTAAAGCACCGGTTCATCCACCGAGAAACGAGAAACAGTAAAAGATGATTTACAGCCACTGGTACACCACCGCAATCTCCGCACGACGATTCAATTCATTTATTCCCCCAAGCCAGCTAGACCTGGAACGTGCCGAATGGCAGACGTCCAAACCTCCACCGTCAACGTAAATCATCTGCACCTGACATTACAGCTATTGAACGGCTTGCCATGAGGTCACAGCACGAGCACTTCCAAGGCTTCATGTTTTATTTTTAAAGCTGAAGCTCCTCAGAAGGTGACACGATGATGAATATTTGATGATGTTCCAGATGCAGAATTCGCACTGTGCTATGAACGTCACCACAGAGCAAACAGCACGCGGGGTTATACGAGTGAGAACTGGACAACAGTATCGGCAACTGACTGATGATAACTGATGTGTATCTAAGCTGAAATTTTGGTTAAAGAGTGCATACTTGGTTAGATATCAGGCATGTGCCAATAATCAGTTACACTATATACCGATATACACAACCTGCACGATGTGGTTATCAAGAACACGTTAAATATCGTCACTACACTCCTAACAAAACTTCTTATGTTCTCATGTGTTCTTTGGATAGTTATCTGTTCTTAGTCTTGAGCACTGGCTCTTCTTGGAATCATTTCTGTTGTACAATTTTACATAGACCCTTTAAGCTTTTCTCCAAAAAACAAACAAGCAAAAGAACCCTTTAGGGTGCTACATGGAACCTTTTCTCTGGACATTAAAGTAAATGTTGTTTGTGAACCCAAGTTTGGTACAGGAAACTGTGAAAATGGCGGTCTGAAATTTCTGAAAACTGTGTTCCCGTTGGTGAAACCCTTAAAATTTTTACCGCACACAATTTATACATCCATACACTCTTAGAAATAAAAAAATGTATTGGATTTATTTAATGGTTGATTGGGTAATTATGGGTTCTTAGCTTCCAAAATTGGGTTCTACTTGGAACCCTTTCTAAAAGGAAAACACTTATAGGGTACACTGTTATAGGGTACCTTGAAGAACCTTGAAGAACAAACCAAAGAACCAGAGGGAATGGGAATTTATATATATATAATGTACAGTTTTACACAGACCCTTTAAGCTTTCAGACCAAAGAACCAAACCAAATAACCATTTCTGGACTCATGTCAGTTTGCACTTAGAATTTGTTATGTTTACTTGAGCTGGTTTTGAAAATGAGTCTAGTCCAGAAAACTGTATCTGTAGTCCTGAAAAGGGTGTTCCCTCTGTTAAAACCCTTAAAAGTTCCAAGGAGAACCCTACCCTTGATTATCCAACAAACCCTTAAAGAACCCAACAAGTATTGAGACAATTTAGCTCAATTTTAAACAGGTTCGGACAGGCTCTTCAAGGGTTTGTTGGACAATTAAGAGTTTTTAGCTTCCAAATAAAAGTTCTACTTGGAACCCTTTCTGAAAGGAAACCCAGGTGCAGTTCAGGAAACTGAAAATGCTGGTCTTGGGTAAAACCTATTAGGTTCGATGTAAAACCTTATATCAGAGTGTGTCCCTATCATAAGGGGTTCTGTCTAAGAACCCTTTATTAACCTGTGTGTAGTTCAGGAAACCGGCACTGCATTCCATGCAAATGGTGTACTTGGGTTGTCCTGCTGGGGAAACATTCTAAGTAGAACCCTACAACAGGAACAGTTCCAAGTATAATCCAACCATCTATCAAACCCTTAAAGAATGCTTCGAGTACCCCTTACAGTTTAGCCAATGTCCGGCTGGAACTGTAGTTTTGGACATTGCTCTTGTCTTAAAGTCACACTATGCGTGTGCCACACTATGTGGCATTCTGTATTGAGTGCTGTATCCACATATACTGTATAGACAGGATGAGTGGACTCAACGTGGGTAGCAGGAAAGGATGGAGGAATGAGGTGTAGTTGTCTTGGTCATACAGACCTGCTCTCACTGCTTTGCTCTTTCTTGTCACCTCCTCGGAGCCATTTCCTCAGGAGGGATCGTCTGCGGCACGGCGAGGCGCTCGGCGTAGATGAGCCTGAGCCGACCGCATCTTCATCGCTTGATGGCGTAATCTCAATGGAAGGGAGCTGCAGGTATTCTTTAGAGCCCTCTGTTGGCTCCCTTTCGCTCTGCACATGCCTCATTCGGCGCATCTTAAAACGTTTGCGCCGCAGGGACGGACTGGGGGAGGTGGGATTTTCTCCACTGGCAGATCCACCCTGATCCACATCGCAAGGAGCCTGCACTTGCAGTGCCGGGAGTTGCAGAGTTTCACTCATGCTTGTGCTTTTTTTCCTCAAGTGTGCATTACCCCAGAGTCAAAGGCAATGAGTTCAAGGGTTTGTAGTCTTAATAGGTATAAATGGAAGCTCTGGGATTGGCCATAAAGTGCTAGCCACCTTTAGAAGGATCTGCAGGAATGTTTAGGGTATAGTATTCCAGCATGAACTCTTGGAACGTCGGCCTTAATGATCCATGAGATAGAAGAACTGGTCAGCACATCCTCGCTATCACTGTGGAAGTAGAAAACAAACTCTTTCCACAGTACATGTCCATGCGCCTCGGGAGACAAGTTTCAGAATTTGCATTTTGATACCATGAAGTGTAGCAACTTGATGGAGCGCCATGTCAACCTTGAATTAGAAGATTAGACTCTCTTCTAGCTTCTTTAGGGTTAGCTTCCAGGTGTGGCTTGCTCCGACTTGTTTGTCTTTTGCAGTCTCTAAAAGAATTCCATAGACAGCCTAAAGATCAGGGAGGGAGGCAGGTCAAAAGAGTGGTACTAGGTATGACATGCCCGCATGCTTATACACATTTTAGACATGCTGTCTCACAGACAACGCACGGGTAAGACATGTAACCGACAAAAGATTCGAGGTTTGAAGCAAGCTTTTGCTGAAAACAACATACTTGCTCTGCTACAGCTCATTATCCATTGCTTTGGAGTCAAGGAACGGTCAGTGCGTGTGCATATATGTACACATATGGTCAAGTTGCTATTGCAAGCCCAGAAAAGGTACTTGATTCCACTGAGTGGTGCAAATCAGTTAAACTGTGTAACAGGTGTAATTGACTGGAACACAACCCAAAGGATTTTAACTGGGCATAAAGCCCAAACAGTTGCTCTCAAATAAGGTTTTTAGTCACCATTGTTTACGATGTAATAGATTACTTGCTTTTTAACTAAGAAACTTTTAATTGGTATATAAAACTCAAATGGCAAAAAAACAAACAAACATCAAAATCAAATCAGCTTAAACCAACCCAACTCAAATCCCACTCCCTCCTGGAGTCTGCAATTTTTGCGACTGCAGAAATTAACGCAAAATCAAGGAAACGCCGCAATATTCTGAGGCGCTTGCAGTTGTTCAAAATTACAGCAGATATCCCGCAGATTTGTCGTCACGTCATCACAACACGCATTCAGCCAAAGCCCTCTTCGAAACGTGTCGAACATGAGTACAGCGAAAAGGTCATCAAACATCACTGCGAAAGACTATTTCGTGGAATTGTGAATTTGGCATTTCAAGTAGTTTTCCGCAAAAATTATACAAAAAACTCCTCAAATTGCATCGCAAATATTTTAAAAAGCCGCAGCGAAATCGAGCATTTTTGGCCGCAACTATGGATGTTATTGTGTGTTTCTACTCCTTGTTTCCCGAGTTTCATAGTTTTGTGCTTCAAGATTTTGTCTCCCATTTCCCTCAGATTTGTCAACCAACTCCTTGTGTTCTGAGCCACGCTATGGACTCTGATGACGATTCTTGGATTGCCCACAATAAAGCATACGCTGAGTATACACACTTGCACGCTGCCTCACACTTGCATACTGACTCAAAAAAAACCAAAAGTTAACAATATTCCAATAATAAATATAATCATCTGTCAAGTGAACAAATGAAAATGAATGTGTTGGCTGTAAAACAGAGCGCACGCAGGCACATATGGCCTGAGCAACATGCCTCAGCTAATATCACACACTCCACTGGTTCCCCCCTGCAGGTACTTTGGATCAGCCATAAATGGATCACAAGATCCAGACTGATCCACAACAGAGGAGATGGATATGTGCTGTAAAAAGCCTTTATCTTTTTATTCTGCTACGTCTGGGCTGAATGTCAACCGTGTCCTGTTTCCTGTTGTATTCCAGCACTACTCCATCCCAATCTGACCTTTATAAACCAGGCATTTATTGTAAATAAATAAATAAATATTTTTTTAAAAAAAACACGTAACAAGAAGACAATAATCTGGCTCTAGCTAGTTTTTTTTCTAAACCAAAGCTCTAAAACACACTATGTTTTGCGAGGCCGTTTAGTCGTTTTTGGTCCTCACAAATCTAAATATGTGTATGAAACAAAAATGAAGCAAGACCTCCTATGCAAATGTGTGTAAGATGACAAGGATGAAAGAGGTCACACCACTACGTGCATCACACACACACATGACTGTAAAGTCACCTTAACCACAGTTCACTATTTAACAACAAACCGCAACCAACCTCCCAATATGCCCTCCAACTACAATCCACCTTCAGTGTTTATGTAATGATCAATATAACTGCATTAGAGGATGTTTTATGTAATATACAGTACAGTATCTAGAACCTGCCATACAATCAACTCAAAATTACTGGTTCTCGATATGAAAATGAGCCGAAATGGATAAATGCCTGTGCTTCCACGTTGTTGTTGTTGTTGTTGTTTTTTATGCGTATTTTGCTTCTATTGTGTTTCAAATTGCTCATGTATTGTTTTATACCCAGACTTGTGCACAGTAATAATCATCAGTCCATTTTGCATTGAAAGCTCTTTGGTTTGTCTCAAGGGGATGTATAACAAAGGGATTTTACATGTGTACCGTGTCATATTCATACCTCAGGGAAACGGGAAATGGCCCAGGGAAACAACCTGTAAGAACTGACGGAATTTTATCAACTTTTTTCCAAGGGTAACAAATGAGTCACATTTTTTTTTTCTTTGTCATGAACGGACAGGGGTTTGGATGACAATGCACATGTAACGAATTATATGTGATGGATCGGGTGATGAACCTGGTAGTGGAGGATTGAGGAAATGGAGTTTGTGTCTGGAGACGGGGTTGACTTGACGATTTTAAACATGATTTATTTACTAGTTGTTACGTATTTAAATATTATTACATGAAATGCATTAAAAACTAGTTGTTACATAAAAATAAATAAATAAAAACATATTTGTGTTCAAGCAAATGTAAGTAGTCACTTGCTTTAGTGGAAAATTTGAACTATAGTATGTTAGTTTTAGACAATCTGTGTTCCTCTACTTTTGCTGTTTCTTTTGCAAATAATTCAAGTATCCGCATGCAATATAACTACAATATACAGTGTAACTACCTTAGAAGTTACTATAAACCTGGATAAGAGCTTGTTATATACAAATTAACTGCAATAAAGTCTGTAATAGAGGGTAATAAAGGCTACAAAATACAAAATAACTGAAACAGAGCATGCAATAAAGCCTGTTAAAGACCTAATAACTGAAATGCAATGTGCACTTTGCAATATACAATATAACTGCAATATCCTGCAATTTAATTATAGTTTAATTGCAAAAGTAATTAACAATATATATATAGAGCGAGAGAGAGAGAGAGAACTTTCATGCACCTAATTTAAACTGCTGCAAAGCACAAAGCCGTGTAAGTTCGTGTGAAGTTCATGTTAAAATAACAGTTTTTTTGTTTGTTTGTTTGTTTGTTTTTTGGTCATAAAACTCACCAGAAGTTGTGCTGTAAATAAAGTGAAATCCGACAGCAGCCCCGTCACGTTATGAACCCAAACCGATACCGCTATTTATTAAGCGCCGGCCTGTTCGCTTTCTGTTCCTCTTCCCTTTCCTCGGACGAGTCCACTGCGCATCGAATGCGGGGGGAGGGGGGGAGTCTCGGAGGACGGCGTTTACACAATATGTAGTTTTTACAACTTTTTTTAGACTCATACTCACTATCACGAGGGTTTAATAACTGATTTTAAATTTACATATGATACGTTTATCGTGCTCATATTTCGTAAATTATTAGCATGTACGCTGAATTCAGAGTGATCCCCCCCTCTCGCTGTAACTCACTTACGAAGCGCCGCCAAGCTCCACGTTGAGATGTAATCAGCACTTCACTAAAGGTACAACGGTTAAACTTATTATGGTGGAATATTAATATTCCGTGCTGGAATCTTTCAGAAACAGAAAGGAAGCATTAAAATAAATAAATAAATAAATGGTTACTTATTCATGAGTTGTTGTTGTTGTTGTTGTTGTTGTTTATTCTAAGGGACGCACTGATGCCATAAAAATGCCTTCTTTCCCCACCATATAAACTATAACGCTTCATATGACAATAATTCATTATTAATGTAATGATATGCAATATCAGAAGTACATTATGAAGAGTCTGCTTAGCCAATAATATATGCTTATTTACTGACTACATTGTAAAGGGTTACCTGAAATTGTGAACAGTACATTTTATAAATAAATACATAAAAAAAAAATGTGTCCTTTTATGAAAAGAAAAAGGACATAATTCCTAATAATGAACAACTATACTGATAAGTATCAGTTACTTTACTTCCAGTGAACCCTGATGACATCTTTATTATTATAATAATACATAATGTTCAGCATTACTGCTAAATATTAAATATAGTTTAACGATGGTGCTGTTCGACGCTTATGCTGCATGTTTATAATCATCGTTAATTAATTAATGATCATATTTCATTCATTATTAAGGTATTAAATGCTGACCATTTAAGACGTAGGACTTCTGACCAGAAGGTTCATGAAGAGAATTTACTATACTGGGTGGGGTCGTGTACCAGAATTATTTGCTGGTCTATGCTTTATAATTTCCTGACATTTCCCATTTATTTCTGCTGCACTAGCGCTTCTATCTCCTTTCACACACACACACACACACACACACACACACTCACACACACTCGAACTATACTCCACTTCCCCTGAAAGGCACTAGCGCTGCTTTGTTTTCAGCCCTTTTTTATTCTGACTGCTTATATAACAGCCTTACATAAACCCATACACACTCTCGTTGGATCAGCATGTGGGTGGAAATCATTCGTTACTTTGCATTGTAAAAGAAAAAAAAAATAGAGGACAGTAAAAGTTGATTTGGATTTGTATAACGCTTTAAACAAGCAGCGTGACAGTGGAAGCTAACTACAAATTTATATTTAATTGCATGCAAGGTAGCTAATTAAAGGGGGGGAAAAACAGTGGGCTTAAAAGAGAGCCTTGTGGAACACCAAGCCGTGTTCAATGTAGAACCAGAGTGATTTCTCTATCTGAAAGAATTCCAAGTAGACCCCCCCTTTTCGGAGGATAAGAACCCTTAAATATCCAACGACCACTTAAAAAACCTTTGAAGAACCATTTTTTTTAGTTACTCCAAAGCATCACAGTAAAACTGTAGTGGATATTTGTAAGGTTCTACACAAACGTTTTAAGGGTTCCCCAGATGGCCAAGCAAATCTTCAATCTTCAAAGGTTCTTCAAGGGTTCTTTGGACAGTTAGGGGTTCTTAAGCTCCTAAAAAGGCTTCTAGTTAAAACTCTTTCTGATATACGGAAAAAATACTGCTGTAGCGCCTATAAGGGTTCCATATAAAGCCTGCAAGGGATCCCTAGTTGGACACCCAAAGATTCCTTAAGGATTTTTCTAATATACTTCTAGAAAATGGTTCTTTAAAGGTTCTTTGAGGGTTGTACGTAGAACCCTTTCTAATAGGGTAACTGTAGAGTTCTACTCACCAGGTGAACAACCAAAGAAGGATTCTTTTAATCCACTAAATTAAAAGAAGATTCTTTTAATCCACTCTTAGAAAGAAAAGTTCTTTAAATGTTTGTTGGATAATTAAGAGTTATAAAACAATATGGGTTCCCTAGAAAGAACAAAGAACCCTTTAGGATTCTTCTAATACACTCACATCTTTGAGGGTTCTTTGGATAGTTAGGGGTTTTTAGCTTCCTAAAAGGGGTTCTACATGGAACCCTTTATAATAGGGAAACTATTTAGTCTTACATAAAAACTTAAGGTTTCTTTCTAGGGCAACCAACGATTAAGGATTTTTCTAATGCATGCTTAGAAAATGGTTCTTCAAAAGTTCTTTATATATTTATTTATATATATATATATATAAATAAAATTAAGGGTTTTTAGCTTCCCAAAATTGTTGTATGTAGAACCCTTTCTAACAGCCTGCTTTGGAATCCTTCACAAAACCTGTATATATGGGTATATATTGTATATATGGGTTCCCTAGATGGACAATCAATGAACCCTTAAGAATTCTCCAAATTAAAAAATCCTATAAAAGGTGTTGTTCGAAGGTTCCTTTAGTGTTCTTTTGGTAGTTAAGGGTTCATACTGTATCCTCCCCAAAGGGTTGAACAGATCCCTTTCTGATAGCGCAACACTTGCTGCAGGGGTCTACACAAGACTTTTAAGGATTTCCTCAAAGAACCCTTAAAGACTCGTCAAATACTTTCTTAGAAAAGGGTTCTTTTTTATCTTCCTAAAAGGGTTGTACACAGGGAACCTTGGTTGTCCATCTGGGGAACCGTTAAAGGTTTTATGTCAAACCTACATCAGAGTGTTACCCTTTAAGGAAGCTAAGAACTCTAACTCTCTAAAGAACCCTTGAAGAACCTTTTTTCTAAGAGTGTATGAGAAGAATCCCTAAGGGTTTATAAAAGGTTCTTCAAGGGTTCTTTGGATAGTTACAGGCTCTTATACCCCTAAAAGGCTTGAATTAATACCCTTTCAAGATAGGGAATACTCTTTTGCAGTTTCTCCATAAAACATTTAAGGGACAGACTGAGTAAACCCTTAAGGGTTCAAAATGTAACCTGTGTAGCGAATCGAGCTCAAATGGGTGAAATATATCTATAGCTCTAATCAAAGCGTGTTCTGATTAGTTATGGATATAAATCGACCATGAAAGGGAATGTTATATTAATTACTGTAGTCTAGCTTTAGAATTAAATGCGAAGCAGCTTGATCTGTTTGTCCACCAAACTTACCAGGGCAGTCTTCGTATTACTCTAAAAGAATAAATTATTCTTCTGGCCACGAAGCATAGTTTATTGTAAGTTAAAAGAAATACAGCGCATAGCGAAAAGCAACGTTAAAAGTGAACCTTGCCATGAGTAAAAACAGAGCCGATCCAGCGTGATAACCATGGACTTTAATAACATATATACAGGGAAAGTGAAAGAAACAAAAGGAAAAATGATGAAAATAACAGAATGGCAGAACACACAACAGTTTCACCTCGAGAATCAGTGTTAGGTCGCGCTAAAAGCGCGACTCCCTTTCCCAGAACTCTCAGCGGCCCACGAATATGGCCGCCACCGACTCACATGCACTACACATCCCAGCAAGCTCGGCGGCCTACAAATATGGCCGCTAAGGACTACAACACCCACACACTTCCACGCTCACAGTCACCATCATGTTAATCACACACACCTGTTTTCATTTGCACTGCACTGTATTTAAGGACTTTTGTTTTCTAGGATCACTGCGAAGTATTGTTTGTTTTCTCTGGATCTCACTCTACCGAGCAATTATATCTGGACTGATTTCTTGACGTTTGACCTCAGCTAAGTTTTCTGGATCTCGATTTTGTCTAAGCCCTCTATGAAAAGCCTTTCTATGATAACTGATACACACTTAAAATACTGAGTGTTTGCTGCTGCTAGTGTTTAGTAGTGTCATACTGTGTGTTTGCTACGGCTAGTCTAGTAATTTGAGAAATCGTTTGGTTTTGGTTACTGCACCCTACGGGGTCGCGGCATCTACATAAAACACTGCTGTTGTCCTGTTTCCCTTTCTACATGTATTCCGAATAAAGTGACAGACCTTTTTTTACTGCAATTGCATCCTGCTCATCTCCCTCACCCTACGGGTCGTAACGATCAGTAATGAATTGAATTCACCTTCAACAGGGGCACTGGCTTAAAAGGACACCTCTATAGATCAATTAAAATCCATACTTGCATTAATTTTATGCCGTTCACGAGGGTCCTTGGTTCGTAGATTTAGCGAGGAGTTTGCTGAATCTTCCGCGTCGGTAGAGTCGGGGTGAACGGAGTTGGGTCTCGCCAAAGTAGAAAGAAGAAAGACAACGGTAATTGCCCCGTGGTTTAACGAGACGAAGGAGAGTCCGGAGGAGTACCGGAAAAAGAAGGCGGAAGAGAGCAAGTCCACGAGAGAGAGAGAGAAAAAAGTGAAGTCCAAAGATAAAGAGAAAAGGGAAGAGAGTGAGTAAAGGTAAAAAGTGTAAAAGGTAAAGAAGTGTAAAGTAGAAAGTAAGGAAGTAAAGCCAAGAGGAACGCGTGTCGCGTCTTTTATGGATAATGCCAACGTACACGCCTCTCTGAGCTGAGAGAGGAGGAAGTTCTGGGGGGGGAGAACTTCTTTGTCTGTTCCAAAACGGGGTTCGCATGTCAAGGCGGGGTTTGTATTAAGTTTGAATTAGAATGAAATATGGAAAAGTATAGAATGATACATCCCATCGTCCTATAGTATGCATCATTAATTGGCATATTACGAGACAATGATTTTGATACCAAACTCAAGGATGTTATGATACCTTGGACAGTGAAGGATCATTAGACATGGTTACAGACAACTTAAAATTAGCTTCTCGCCCAAACTATCCGAAATCACTATAGTTAGGTTATCTAACACATAACACATGCATATATGAATACATTATAACTATCTAGAAATATGATTACATGTTACATTCAAGAGACATTTTCACTGTGTGTGCGTGAGTGTGTGTATGTCCAGAAGAAGGGGCTGGTGTTCTTCTAATGTCCCACCGGTCTTTGGTCACCTCAGGGTGACCTTTAGGGAGGACGTTCTCCTTCCAGCCTTGTCGGCTCCGATTCTAATCCATGTGGTCGTAAACAGAGATTAGATCAGAGATTCACGGGCCCTCGGTCGGAGTTTTGGTTGACCCCTGCTGATGAACCTAATCGTGAAGTTTTCCAGACGTTCACACCCGTTAGGTTCATGAAAGGGCTCTCTATTGTGGGTGTAAGTTCTGTGTGTGTTTGTGTGTGTGTGTTTGCAAGAGTCTTTTGCATTCCAAAGGGGCATCTGGCCGCAGGAGGCCTCTAGGGGTTACTCTCGGTCACCTGAGTGGTGAAACGTTTTATGTTAAGTCCAGGTTAATTCAGAAATCAGTTTGGATACCGTCAGACGTTACACCTGTGTGTACTTAGAAATGATTGGGCATAAATATTTGCAATGTATTATTTAACAGCTTATTGTTCTTTTTATTGAATAATTTTTTTTTAAAAATGTGGAATTAAATAACGTCTGATTTCCGAGTTTAAGACCATAGAGGTTAATGTGAATTATTTCATACCTAATACAGTTATTCATTGAACTATAAAGTTCCTCCATCACCTCTGTGCTGTGAATGGTTTCTACCTCACTCAGGATAAAAAATGTCTGGCAAGTGGAACTGTAAAGCTTTCACAGGGACAGGGTGAATCTGTCCATAGACAAGGAATAATCACAGCCAAAGAGAGGGGGTGGGGGAAAAAATCCCTCTTATTTATAGCACAATTGCACAAAGATACTAATTCAGCATTTCATTTCATGGTGTGTGAAGAGGAAGGCCATCTGTTGGAGTGTGAACTGTAATCTGGTCAGTGTGAGGGCTTCAGGGTGATTCACAGCAACACCACAACCATCTGTGACACACAGCAATACCGGACAATATATTTAGCGCGAGTCCAAATGACCCACTGGCTTAATTTCTCCAATGAACGCGAAAAAAATGATATAATAATCACAGACGCTATTACAGAAATGTTACCACCACGGAGTCAATTATTTTTCCAATAACACCACATCCCGGAGTGTTTTATTCCTCTTATTCCACAGCAATTTGACAACAATTACAAATTTTACTTTGACAACGACAATTCAAGCTTTCAATAAATGTATAGTTTCATTTAATGTTGTGGAACTTCCATAAAAAGTTAGTTCCTGTTCTCACTTTCGTTACAGCAGCTATAAACAGCCTCATCAGCCTCCTCTTTTTTCTAATAAGGCAAAAATACGCGACTTGTCGTATTACCGGATAAACCAAAAAGCGTAAACTCCTCTGTCCTGAAGATGTCGGAAAACAGCTTTACCTCTGACTGTTACGCAGCTCTGACACTGGAGACTCCTTCCATATATGTCACACAGACATCTCTTTGCAGGAGGGAAGAAAAAAAAAAAACAGTTACATACACAGACGGTCCACTTTATTAGGAACACCTGTACACCTTTGAGGTTTGAGTATTTCAGAAACTGCCGGTCTCTTGGGATTTCCACACTCTAGAGTTTACACAGAATGGTGCGAAAAACATTCTGATGTTTGATGTGAACATTACCTGAAGCTCCTGACCCTGCATCTGCATGATTTTATGCGTTGCACCGCTGCTACATGATTAGGTAGACTACATGACCAGGTGTTCCTAATAAAGTGGATTAGTGAGTGTATGTTTTTCTTTCTTAAATAACAGCATGGTCTTTTTTAAAAAGGTGATAGCAGGTGCACTACTGTCAGAGCTGCTTTTGCATAAAATTAATCAACACCTTCTGTGGAGAGGTGCATTTGTAATTAGTAATTGGTTATACTTTCTCTACACAGAATTATACGTTGAGCCTCCGGAGCGTCGACCTCACAACAAGATCGCGAGAGCTGAATCTTTGAGTCCCGTGTTGCAGCATGCATCGGAGTAAGCATCTTTTTAATGCAGCGTTAACAGTAATGGAGTCCACAGAGCCCTTAAGTGAGCGAAGAGATTCATAATGAAGCACCGAGAGAACTTTTAACCAGAACAGGCCTCAGAAGCAAATGTCTAATCCCATTATGCAAGCAAATCATCACTGCTCTTCAGTAGAAAATTAAATAATATCAAATTATATTAATGCGCTCACTCTAATGTGTTATCACAGGGACTTTATTAGGTCCCAACACATACTTTAAACCTAATCATTTTTGGAAGGAGTCTCCAGTGTCAGTGCTTTGTAACACTCGGAGGTCATTTGAAGTTTTCAGGACAAAGGAATCGACTCTTCGGAAGAGAGGTGGGTGAGGTAGGGACGGTTTATAGCTGCTGTAACGTAAGTGAGAACAGGGTCTAATTTGACTCATGGACATTCCACAACATTAAACGATATGATATTAAAAAATATATATATATGACATCATAATTTAATAAATGAAAAATTATTTGCTTTGGTAAATTGCTATGGTATAAGAGGAATAAACTCTGCACCACCCAATCACTCATTAATTTCCAATAATAGCATGACCCCAAGTGTTATATTCTTTACAGCAGCTCCAGTCTGAAAGTAAAGAAGCAACTGACTCACTGACTACTCACTAATTGTTGCGAGTCCAACGGAGTGACGTTAAGGTGTGAGAAAATGACATCACGTGGCTGTGACTTATTCATATCCCTCCAGCCATAGCCTGAAGCGGTGAGCGAGTCGATAGTGTTCAGTTCCTCACCCAAACGCAATCCAGCATCGTTTTGGATTAAACACAGCTCCCTTCACATGCTGCAAAATTACCACCTGGCACAGGATCTCCCACGAAGCTCTCCTGTGACTGCTTCACCGAAATCGTCTCAGAGAATCAAATCACGTCAAATCCAATTGAATTACTAGAACCCGAATCGAGATTCATTCGTTCCGGCCCTCCACACTGCCGTTCCTCGCTCCTTCGAGGTCACGCACCATTGCTGGAAAATAACTCCTGCTCTTATTGCTACGACTTAATTCCCTGGACCTAATTCAGCTTTATTTACCAGCATGGCTTTTGCCTCTCGCTGAATGTAACAATAGAATAGAAATATTGAATAACTAATTAAACCAGACTGAAAAAAAATATGTGGAATAACATTCAGAGAGCAAGTTCTAGGTTTACACCCTGGACGATGAAGCAAAATGGCTCCCAAACCAATGGATGCTGAAGATGCTTTATGGTTTTGGAGATAAATAAATAAATAAATCGAACATGTTCCATACCCGAAGACGCCTGACAGCCTACAGTGTACAGTGTGCAGTGTTCTGGAAATCCCTGTCAGCACTAATCCTGTCAGTGATGATGACAAGCTTGTTAGCAAAGATTTCTTTCAATTACAGTCTTTTCAGCTTTGACTTTTTTTATTGTGCATTCACAATAGCAGTGACAAAATGTGACAAAAGACTCAGAAGTTATTCATTTTCAGTGACAGTGATTATAACTGTTAAGCAAAGAAGGTAGGGCAAGCCTCAGATGCCCTGCCCACAGACCAAACAGTGCCTGGTACCTTTAATAAAATTGATTCTGATTTTGATTTTTGGGTTGTTGTTTTTTTTTTTTTTTATCAGGGGCAAATAAACAGTGTTAGCTGACAGACTACTGTTTTCCTCTAACACCATGTTCCAAAGTTTTTCATTCTCCTTGTACAACAGCGATTTGCCAATGGTTAAAATTTATAATTTTCTAAGTACTAAAGATGGTAAATGGTCTGCACTTACATAGCCCTTTTCAACCTTTTTGTGGTTCACAAAGCACTTTACACTGTGTCTCATTCACACACTCACGCACACACTCACGCACACATTCACACACCAATGGCAGCAGAGCTACCATGCAAGGCACCTGCCTGCCATCGGAAGCAACTTGGGGTTCAGTGTCTTGCCCAAGGGCAGGACACTTCGGCACATGGAGTCATGTGGGCCGGGAATTGAACCGCCAACCCTACGATCAGTGGACAACCCACTCTACCACCTGAGGCACAGCCGCCCCAAAGAATGACATCATACTTTTTATCAGTTTATAGTTACTTTTAATGTTGTAGAACGTCCATGAAACTAGTTAGTTCCTGTTCTCACTTACATTATAGCAGCTATAAACAGTCATGCCCTCACCAGCCTCAGGACAAAATCAATCCTGAAGATGAATGTAGGAAAACTTACAGCTTTCCCACTAACTGTTACAAAGTCCTGACACTGGAGACTCCTTAAACGTATTTAAAAAAAAAAAAAATCCATTTATGTAAAGCGTCTGTCGTACAAGCCCCTGTCAATGAGCTGTTACTATAGCAATGATAACGTATTAGGATGATTAGAATAAAGACATTAACATAAACATGTCATTTGCGACTGCACTACTGTCAGAGCTGCTGTTATAGAAAATGAATCAACACCCTCTGACCAATCAGAATCAAGAATTCAACAGTGATGTGGTATAATTAACTGAATATGTGGCACATCGATCCAAGCAGAAAGAAAGATCACACGCGCAGAGACGGACTGTGAAGAGGATGGTTCGAGTGGCCAAAAAATCTCCAAGGATCGCAGCTGTTGTACCAGGACACCGAGGCAACCAGCTAGAAACACCTATGAGCAATAAACATATAGCGATTTGGTCTTGAGTAAATTCCAAAATGGCGCCACTGATTGTAACCAAGGCACGGTGGTCCGGCCTGTGGGGTGCACTGTGTAACCCAAACAGCATTACTACATACTGCAACAACAACAACAACAACAAAAAAAACCTGTAATGGTACCTGTACCTGCCTGAAGTAGGCAAGTACCTGCCTAGCAAAATGATTTGGTCACAAATAAACATGGCTATATAAATAAACATGTCACATCTGTGCTTTCAAGAGGAATCCTCAACTTCAAGCAATCTGATGATAAATAAATGTAATAAAGTGCTAGAAGATGTTTTTAACCCCACATGTACTGTAGTGTTGTGTTCGCTACTTGTAGTGCAGAGTAAAGCCTTCCAGTTGCCTTCGGTTCCACAATCATGTAACCTTTCAGTATTTGTTCCTTTTTAAATCCTTTAATTTCTGCACAACTTCACGTCCGTACTTCCTGTCCGTGAGCTTCCACATACTTACACTGATATTAGGCGGCAAACCAAAGCACCACTTCTGTAAAGAACATGTAACTTGATCTATTTGACCCAAAAGAAGATTCTAGAGCAATAATGAGGTCTCTCTAAAGAGGGATAGTAAGATGGAAAAGGGAGATTGATTGAAAACTGGGTCAGAGAAATGGCTAATCGAGATAATAAAATAAATCACAAGGGGAAACTTCCTGAATGTTAAATGATACAGTGTATATTTGTAACTTATTACATATCATATTACATTTTTATTATCATTCAAATATTGTGCCAGTAGCAAATCCATCATGGAGTTGAGAAACAGTGATCAACGTGGACAGGAATGTGGGAACACAGGCTCGTAAAAAGGCAATTGCACACGCTGAAAATCGCTCTCTGTGTGAGACCAATTAACGTGTGAGATAAAGAGGGGAACGACATCAGCCTCACATCGTACAGCAGATGGAGAACCATCACTGAAGCGCTTTCGGGAATTTAAATGCAGCTTATGACGTTATTTTCATTTCAGAATAAATGAAACATGAATGCAATAAAGAGATCGTGCATGACAAATCCATAAACAAACCTCACAGCATAATTTATACCACAGTGATGCTGAAGTCTTGAATCCGATTGGTCAGATGGTTTATTATTAATATTCCTGTTCACTTTGGCTATAAACATTTTACAAACGTGAAGTTTTCTGTAAATTGACCATTTATGGAAGGAGTCTCCAGTGTCAGCATGACATTTCACGACACTAATGTTTTAAGCGGTGTATATGGAGAACCTGGACAGGCCACACCAACAAGCAACAGTGGTAACCCTTGCCATTGCCAGTACCACCATTACCAAAGCGATTTGCCACTAGCTAGTGTGACCACAGGGTAAGTCCCCTTAGTACCCTTACTCCCTTGTGTTTAGTTCTCTGTTTTAGTTTTAACAACAACAACAACATTTATTTTTGGCCCTCATAAACAATTTTCCATGATAAATTGTATAATTGTACATAAAATAACACATCTGTTTTATGTTTAAGCATAACCTGTTATTGCTCTGTTATCACCAATGTGCTGTATACTGTTATGCGAGTACACGGGTATCTCGTTTTTCAGGTTCACCTGTTGCCAAGTGCCTTGTTCCCACTTTGTACTTCCTGTTCCATTTGTGATGACATGCCACACTTACTGCCCTTGTTTTGTCTTGCTTTGTAAAAACGGTGTATACTATACTTTTGACAATTTCCATGCTTAGCCCTTGGGATCTATTTGGTTTGATTGGCTCTGATAATACCTGGGCAGAGTTGTGGTGGATCCAGAGCCTACCCTGAGAATATTGGGAACAAAGTGGGAGAATACACCCTGGATGGGATGCTAGACCATCGCACACATACATTCACGTGCTCATTCACACCTAGGGACAATTTCGCATAGCCAGTCCACCTGCCTGCATCTTTTTGAAAGGTGGGATGAAACTGGAGAACCTGGAGGAAGCCAACACAAACACTGGGAGAACATGTACAACAACAGTAACCTGAGCTCAGGATCAAACCAGGGACCTTGGAGCTATGATGCAGCACTGCTTCCCACAATGCCACCCTGTTTAGAGATATTTTAGATATTAGAAGTTATATATATATATATATATATATATATATATATATATATATATATATATATATATATATATATATATATATATATATATATATATATATATATATATATATATATATATATATATATATATATATATATATATATATATATATATATACCAACAGTAAGACAGTAAGTCATGGGAAAGTGGGAATAAATGTTTGACACCATTTTATTATACCCCTTCCATCCATTTTATGGTTACACAATAAGTTACAGACTCATGTTCATGGGTTATTGTGTGTTTTTTTATCATTATGGTGCCAAGGTGCCATCATGGTAGTGCAGCAGATAGCACTGCAGCTTCACAGTCCCAGGATCAATTCTTAGCTCAGGGTACTGCTGGGTCTTAGCTCAAACTTTCACATGTTCTCCCAGTGTCTTTGTGGGCTTCACCTTCAATCAATAGATGAATCGGATACCCCTGAATGAGCACGTGAATGTGTCTGTGGTGCCCTGTGATGGCCTGACATCAAAGTCAAGGTGTAATCCCGCCTCCAACCAGTTCCTAAGTTTCTCACCTCATCCCCATGTTCCCGGGATAGACGTGTGTCTCGACCCCTACCATAACACACTTGCAATACACACCATCTACATCTAAAACAGGCAAACGTGTCTTAGTTTAAAATAACGTAGTACGTTTTATATGTGCTAACAATTTTCTAACTGTTTGTACTCCAAAGCAATGGATGAGCTGATGCATTAAGTTTAAAATCTACTTTGGCCGAAAATGAAATTGACTCCTTTACCCCAGATGTGGATGATTAGCCAAATCATGTCTGTTGTCTAGAATCTAAAGCTATTGCAGCTAACAAGTACGAGATGTATACAGCCTCCAATGTAGCACGGTGTTCTGAAAGAAAGTGTTGCGTCTCCGCAAATCAGCTTTGTGGAGTTCTACAGTGTCTCAAACAGACAAGGACAAAAGGATGTAAAGTTATAGCACAAATTCACTTCCTTTGACACGTTCTTTGGTGTCACTGTGCACCGGCATCAGATTCAGGGGGATTAGGGGTCGTGGCCAGAAGTATATAAGTATATAATTGTTTAATACGTATATTTAAATATAATGCAGAATTATTTCATGATATTGTTTATGTATAAATGTTTTAAGGTGAGCATGACGATAATCATCTTTCAGTACTTATTAGCAACATTAGCTTTGCAGCTCCAGTACAAATCAAAACAAACCAAAGTGCATTTGGTGTAACTGGTGTACATTCCATTTCTGGCTGAATGATTACATTTAATATTGGTATTAAAGTCACACACACACACACACACACACACACACACACACAAACACAGAAAGCAGCAACTTTACCAACATTGTCCTTGGTGTGTGAATCAGCATCCGCACAAACGTCTGTTCCTGCTCTAATCCCAACAAACACCATCGTCTCGTCCGTTACCTCTGTGCTGAGACTCGCTCTCTCCGTTCAGTCATGTGGACGCTCTCTCTCACTTTCTCTGTCCCGCTGTGTCTCACAGTCCTTCCCACTGTCTCTCTGCTCTCACATTAATCACTGACGGTGAGATCTGCACTCGCTCAGGATCAGAGGACACCTACAGCATCGGATCTGCATCATCTCCTTCTTTTCCTCTCCTACACAATCTTTCTTCTGCTGCTGCCTCTTCTCTCGCTCACACTCACATCTCACAGCTCTCTCTCTCTCTCTCTCTCTCTCTTTCTCCGTCCCAGCCTCTCTTGTTGTCCCTCACCATATACCCCTCCCTCCTTTACAGTCTCTCTCTCTCTCTCTTTCTCTCTCATCCACATTCACAATTTGCCTCAAGTCTATTTCCCCTCCTCTCTCTCGCTCTCTCTGCCTCTCTCTCTGTCCCAGTCTCTCTTGTTGTCCCTCACCATATACCCCTCCCTCCTTTACAGTCTCTCTCTCTCTCTCTCTTTCACTCTTATGTCATTTCTCAACCTACAGTATCTTCCACTCACTCCATCATACTCCCATTCTCTCTACCTCTCTTCCCTTATTCAATTTCTCTCCTGCTCCCTCTCTCTTTCTCTTCTTGCTTTCCTGACTGTATCTGTCTCTCAGCACCAAACCACCACACGGTGGGTGAGCTCTAAAAAAGAAGCTCGAACTTGTCTTTCTTGCATCACTACACAAATGTGGAGCCAAATATATCTCCATGCCATGTTCGCTCGAAACCGGCTGACGAGTGCCTCCAAAGCTGTGCGCTTTAAATCGGACATATGCTGCAGTTTAAATCAGACGAATGCTGGTGTTCGGATGGATGTGATTCAAGCTGTCAGGTTGTTTGGGACATCTTGGCTGTTCGGGTTGCAACGGGAACGATTTGGCATGGATGGAGACAAATATTGCACTGTGTACGGATTTTCCTGGGGATTCTTCTGAGCCCTGAGCTTTTCAGATTGTTGAGCAGAATAAAAATGGACTGCTTTTGTACCTGACACACACACACACACACACACACACACACACACACAAAAAGCATAGTCCACCACCAAATCAATATTTTCAGACTGGCGGTCCATTTCCATTGACAGATGGGGTCAAGGAGTGTCAATACATTTTCCAGAGCATCAGATGGGCTACAATCAGTAACTCTACTCCTACAATGTGTGCAAATGTTTGTACACTCTTAGGGCAAAATAAGGAGGATGCTCAAATTGTGTGTGTGGATATAAAGAGTGAAAAAATTAAACTGAGAAAAATGTAAAATGTTGCATCTCTCTTCATGTATATGATATTTATATTCTATAATAAATCATATATTTATCATTTGCTGTTATGATGCTCTCAACCTCTTTTGTATCACCTGAGCAGTTTTTGGATCCTCTCAGCTGTATTGCATAGTACCTCGTAGTTGATGGGGGCCAAAACTTTTGACTACATTCTCTCCATTCTTTTCCAACCATTCTTCTGTTTGTTTTGTAGTCGCAGGATACACACGGAGTTCGTTTATTTTCTTTTTTTTTTTTGTACTGTAACATAGTTTCTCCCCCCCAGCAAACAGTGGGGGACGCAAACTTTTGCACACAACTGTATATAGTGCATCGGTGAGTCATAAATACCACTGCATGTACATGGTGCAGGGCCATTAGCATACTGAACTGCTGAGAGTAATTTCACTCGAGTGTGAATAATAATAATAGTTATTATGTGTGTGGTGCTGTAGTGCAGCAGTATAGCGTTAGCGTTAGCGCTAAAGAGATTTGCGTGGTGTGTTATTAAAGCGCGATCACGGCTCGGGGGATCAAAGTGCGTTTGAGTTTTATATTCCAGTATCTTATCCCTCAAGCACGAAAAAACGTATGAGACAAGATGTGGGACTGGAGACACAACAGTGAATTTTTTTGACATTCTAAAGGGTATAACGTTCCACGAACAATCTTCCTCAAATGTTCCACAAAAAAAACAAAAAAACATCTGCTATAATAATAATAATTTGCTTCACAATTTCAGTGTTGGTCTGACAATGTTAATTAACATTAATATAACAAAAAAAATATATTGCAGCAATAGAAATGAATGCAGCCAAAGGCGTTGGTTAAAGATGTAAATTCCCATTTGAACTACACAGGCAGTTTCACACAGGAAACTTAATTTACACTAAGAAATCGCTGATTATGACAGGTTTCCTTGAAATAAATGTCATTTTATAACATTTTGCTGCGACCCCCCCCCCCAAACCTCATGATTCTGACAGATTAATTTTTTTTTTTACAGATTATACTTAGTCCATTTACACAGAATAAGGATAGGTGTACACGGAATTAGTGTTAACGATATACGATTATATATTTGATATGATATTGTGCTCTTGGTGCTCTTTGGAGAGTCACAAGCTCATTCCCAAGTCCACCATGTAGAAACAGATGCCACCCATGCCCTCGTGACAAGGGCAAACCAATCCTCATTTGCATGCTAAACATGTACACAGTTCTGTGTGTGTAAAGAGAAAAGTCATACTGTGTGCTCAACTCAAAAAAGGATGATTTGAGAGGAATCTAGCAATCATCAACCAATCAATACACTGACACCTCAGTGTGTAGACACATTAACCTGTTTAAACGAAAACAGATGCGTGAACCCAGCCTGTACAGTATATACATTACATTAGCTTTCTGTATACACTGGGGGTTTGCACGGACTAGTGGGGTCTGTCGGGCGTCTACGATTACAGCGGTGGGAAAGCACCATTATGAATGCTATTATATTTACTCTTGAGGCTTTATAGTTAATAGCCTGTTTGATTGGTCGCTTGAATTGAATTGGTTTAATCGCATTCGTCCTACTGCTTTTCTTTTGCTTTAATTGAATGTAAGTATGCTGACATCAAATTGTATAATGTGCAGATATCTACTTCGAGAGAATTCCTCCTGCAGATATTTTTGTTGTCCTTTATAGCTAATAAAAATCCGTGCACTGTGGATGACTAAATTACGTTATGACCAGCACTTTTGGAGCCACGGGTTGCGCATCGCTATCCGATCCCTCGGCTCGGATACCAGACGCCGACCCAGAATTCCAAAATTTTTGGATTCTACTGAACTGAATACTACTGATTTTGACACCCAGGTCATTATCAGCCTTGAAAAACCCACAGCTGATCACTGAGCTGTTGACGGACACGAGCTTCCATGCTGCACACGCTCAGTTTCAGAGTCAAACATTCCGGCTGAGCTGCTTCCTCCTGCTCATTCACACGAGTACATCCTTAAACAGTACACATATTTAGTATTTTGCACATTTATTGCACTTATTTTATCTATTTTTGTCGTGTAGCTAGATATATAATTTGCGTATGAATTTGTTTATATAAAAGTGCAGTTTGACACAATCTTTGCTGTTGATTAGCATTTAACTCCACGAACAATATAGCCTTAAAATAGCAATGTACTGATGTATTGTTTTTGTTTGAAAATACGGAAAAGATGACTAGTTGACTATTTCAATTAAATTAACAGGTATACGCAGGCTGCAACTTACCAGGTGCATGACAAAAATAAATCGATCTGTGGCACTTTTATGTATTTTGGGAATTGAAACTCCTCATTTTTCCTAATCGATGTGTAAGAGCAGCGACTTTATCAGTTTCCTCCCTGCAGCAGCTAAACGTGTTTGTGATTCGGTTCACCCCGTTTTCACCGTCAGGCCGCCAGAAGCTGAGTGAGCTAAATTTAGCAACATAACTGCTGTTATGGGTAATATACACACACACACACACACACACACACACACACACACACACACACACACACTGAAAAATCAGAAGACAAGCAACACTTTAAAGCTTCCCCTGTTCACTCAGCCAAGCGAGACTTCTGCCAAATTCTTCTACAGTGATTTCACATCAGTTCACTCTAACGGCTGCTTTATCGACTAATTAGTGGGAAAACTCCTCTAATTGGCCGTCATCCCCGCCCCCCACCCCTCCCCCGACGTTGAGCGACAGCTCGGGAAGTTTGGACAATGAAAACATCTGCTACTTTCATTAGTGCAAGTATGACAGCACCGGCACGGCTTAGAGATCACTGCCGATAAAATAAATAAATAAATAAAAACAATTTAAAAAATGATTCCAACTGATATCCACTTTATTTATAAACATAAATGCTTAATATATTGCATATTATTCCAGCATATTTAAATAAATACATCCTCGAAAACTTCCTGGTATGTATTTTTGTCTTTTTTATATTCTGTCACTTCCCCTGCTATGCTTTTTACTGCTGTGCTTGCTTTTATTTTTGACCAGTTGTTTATTTTACTTCATTTTATTTTAATTTTTTTTCCTCCCGAGCTACAATTTATTACTTTACCCAATTCTTTATTACTATTTTATCTTAATTACTTACATAACTACTACTACTATTAATAATAATAATAATAATAATAATACTTATTACTTAATAATAATAATCATCATCATAATAATAATACTTATTATTCCTCGTATTGCTATTTATTTATTTATTTGTTTGTTTGTTTGTTTTCTTGTTGCTCCAACCATTAATTCTCTATTTCCCCCTCCTGCTTTTGTTCCTCTGCACGTCTGTTTTCACGATGTTTTCCTCCTGACAGTAAATATGACTGGCGTTTCATTAAAGGAGCATTTATTGCATGAATTTTTTAAAATTATTTTTAAAAATTCATTTACAATCCATGTCATATTTCATCAGTTAGAATGAACACTCATTTATTTATTTATTTATTTTCCTCTGTCTTGGTCATTTGTTTCTATAGTAACAGCACATTCACGGGGACGTGTGCTGCAAACGCTCCGCACAAACAGACAAGAAAATGCGTGCAATCGTTGATACGGTGACGTTTTTTTCCTGTAAAGAGATGTAAACGTAACGTATATGTAACATTTCCGGAAGGAGTCTCCAGTGTCAGTCTCCTTTGTAACAGTCAGAGGCCAAGCTGTAATGTTTCGTTCTGCGATATCTTCAGGACAGAGGAGTTTACGTTTAAGCTTTATGGTTTAGCTAGCTGTCTTTACCAAGCACTATTTATTTGGAGAATGTACTGTACTGACTGAAGTCCATCCAGAGCGGGGTTTATAGAGGACTTCCTGTCCAGCTTACTTCCTGTTGTTCTGCGGTAAATCATATTAAGTAACCATCAAGAGCGCTGCAGTGTCCGAATCGTGTACCGTACTGCTGTGCTGAGACACACAGACGTATAGACTTCTGCTAGCTGATGTGATACGACAGCGTCCTGCCTATGGGGAGGAGGGAAAAAACACTGCCTTTCTGCTTCCTGAACGAGCTCACGATTCTCCTGTTCCTCATGAGATACACTAACATTCTGAACAATTCCAGCCACATAACTGGCAAGTGTGAAAAAATGACTGTAAATTACCTACAGAATTAAATTACAGAGGTCAAAAGAGGTGAACGGAATCACATGAACATCATTCCCATGTACAAAAAAAAAAAAAAAAAAAAAACGGCTTGTAACCGGAGATGTTGGCTGTAAATGATCCGATCAGGACTATTTAACGATTTCAAATATCGTTGCTGCCCCTGAGAGGTGTGTGTGCTCCTGAGATAAGAGGAGGTCTTACTATTCTAGTGAGAATTGCTCTATATTTCTGATTATATCATAAACAATAGGCAACAATTAAAATGTTAGGCACTAAATAATAAATTATAGTGTTAATATCCACCGTATTGTATAACTACTAGGTTGATGGTTATGGTTCTTCAAGAGGTTCTCTGTATACTTAAACGTGTACATTACAGGTAAGAACATTCATAGACATGTGCCCAGCCTGGAGCCAGCTCCAAATGGGTGGGGCTAGTTGAAAAGTTTTTTTTTTCTTTCTTCTACATACAAGGCAAATACAACATAACAGCTATGGGGGGGGGGGGGGGGGTAATGGACAAATCCTACATTATTCCACCCCTGCCTCTTACTTCTGTCTAAAAATATTGGCACGTTAATTAATAAAAAGAAATAATCTTGTACCCCGAATCTGCGTGCGTACTCATAAGTCCTTAAGGCTTTATAATATTAATAATGTTTCCACAGAGAACCGTGCACGATCAGAGTCACTCCAGGTCACAGTGTGGGAGTGTTACACAAGCCTGCACAAAACAGGCTAATAATAGTCTAATAATAAGGAGCCAATTTGTTCATTTCGACATTACTGTATCTCAGAACATCTGTCATGTTTGTGTGAGCTCATCTTTTCGTTAACGGTCACTTCCCGTCTCTGAGTCACGCTGCTGAAATACAAATACAAAGAAGCCTCTTCAAGCGAAGTGCTGTGATGCAGCCGGCTCTCTTATTCCCACACACACACACACACACACACACACACACACACACACACGCACACACACAGGAATCAGGATTATTACTCATATCGTATGATCAAATCTTTTCTCTTTTTTTTTGTCCTCCTGCTCTATGAGTCAGTAAAGGTATGACCTTATGAATGTATGAGGGAAAATGGATCAGTGGCTGTATTACTGTATATCAGCATAATATTCGAAACAATAGAAACCAACTGAAATGCATTTCTTCTTTAACCAGAGATTCTCGCATTCTGTATGATGATATACCCTGATATGGGTATATCGTTAATGCCATCCAATACCGCCATCCGACATCGTCCTGTAACAATAATTGGATAAAAATAAAATGTACAACCGGAATTACGGCATCGATCGTGAAATGAAGCTGGGAAGCCGATCAGGTCTGATTCTTCAGGGGCTACAAGGCTAATGTCAAAAGAAAACAAGGCAAGTTTACATCCCTCAGTTCAAAAATCTACATAAAAAAGCTGAAAATGAAAGAAAATGGAATTTCTATTTCATTTATTTATTTATTTGTTTGTTTGTTTGTTTATAGATGAACTACTGAGTAATTCACCTTGCAGTGTCTTGTTCTAAGTGCATTATTCTAAACTATCTGACGTGTGTGTGTGTGTGTGTGTGTGTGTGTGTGTGTGTGTGTGTGTGTGTGTGTGTGTGTGTGTGTGTGTGTGTGTGTCAAGTCTGCCCTCATGTGGCAGAGCTACAGAAAGGAAAATGTTCCTCAGAGAATTACTACAAGCAATTCCGGTGTAGTGAATTGCTTGTGAAGTGATGTAGAAATAATAATTATATATATATATACAGGTGCATCTCAATAAATTAGAATGTCGTGGAAAAGTTAATTTATTTCAGTAATTCAACTCAAATTGTGAAACTCGTGTATTAAATAAATTCAGTGCACACAGACTGAAGTAGTTTAAGTCTTTGGTTCTTTTAATTGTGATGATTTTGGCTCACATTTAACAAAAACCCACCAATTCACTATCTCAACAAATTAGAATACTTCATAAGACCAATAAAAAAAAACATTTTTAGTGAATTGTTGGCCTTCTGGAAAGTATGTTCATTTACTGTACATGTACTCAATACTTGGTAGGGGCTCCTTTTGCTTTAATTACTGCCTCAATTCGGCGTGGCATGGAGGTGATCAGTTTGTGGCACTGCTGAGGTGGTATGGAAGCCCAGGTTTCTTTGACAGTGGCCTTCAGCTCATCTGCATTTTTTGGTCTCCTGTTTCTCATTTTCCTCTTGACAATACCCCATAGAGAATCTATGGGGTTCAGGTGTGGTGAGTTTGCTGGCCAGTCAAACACACCAACACCATGGTCATTTAACCAACATTTGGTGCTTTTGGCAGTGTGGGCAGGTGCTAAATCCTGCTGGAAAATGAAATCAGCATCTTCAAAAAGCTGGTCAGCAGAAGGAAGCATGAAGTGCTCCAAAATTTCTTGGTAAACGGGTGCAGTGACTTTGGCTTTCAAAAAACACAATGGACCAACACCAGCAGATGACATTGCACCCCAAATCATCACAGACTGTGGAAACTTAACACTGGACTTCAAGCAACTTGGGCTATGAGCTTCTCCACCCTTCCTCCAGACTCTAGGACCTTGGTTTCCAAATGAAATACAAAACTTGCTCTCATCTGAAAAGAGGACTTTAGACCACTGGTCAACAGTCCAGTTCTTCTTCTCCTTAGCCCAGGTAAGACGCCTCTGACGTTGTCTGTGGTTCAGGAGTGGCTTAACAAGAGGAATACGACAACTGTAGCCAAATTCCTGGACACGTCTGTGTGTGGTGGCTCTTGATTCCTTGACCCCAGCCTCAGTCCATTCCTTGTGAAGTTCACTCAAATTCTTGAATCGATTTTGCTTGACAATCCTCATAAGGCTGCGGTTCTCTCGGTTGGTTGTGCATCTTTTTCTTCCACAATTTTTCCTTCCACTCAACTTTCTGTTAACATGCTTGGATACAGCACTCTGTGAACAGCCAGCTTCTTTGGCAATGAATGTTTGTGGCTTACCTAGTGAACCAAACTGAGAGACCATTTTGAAGGCTCAGGAAACCTTTGCAGGTGTTTTGAGTTGATTAGCTGATTGGCATGTCACCATATTCTAATTTGTTGAGATAGTGAATTGGTGGGTTTTTGTTAAATGTGAGCCAAAATCATCACAATTAAAAGAACCAAAGACTTAAACTACTTCAGTCTGTGGCATTGAATTTATTTAATACACAAGTTTCACAATTTGAGTTGAATTACTGAAATAAATGAACTTTTCCATGACATTCTAATTTATTGAGATGCACCTGTGTATATATATATATATATATATATATATATATATATATATATATATATATATATATATATATATATATATATATATATATATATATATATATATATATATATATATATAGGTATATATAGCAGATGACCACATTTTCACCTTTTGGCTAAAAACAAGACTCCTGAGTCGACTGCAGAAGTTCCACAGCTGCACACATCTGTATAATGTTTATCAGGCTGCTGACCGAGGTGCCGACTCTCACAGTAGTCTATAAAAGGGTGAATATGAACACCAGTCATGCTCACGAGCCGTTTATAGACCATCACTAAAATAGATCGATCGAGAGGAAACAAGAAACATCAAAAGCATATGAAGGCTTTTATGTATCAGTATAACAGGACATGTGACAGGAAGTTTTATAGAACAGGGAATAGAACAGGAAGTCATTCACGTATTGCCAGATCTGGCCATGGTGAGTATATTGTGGGAGAAAAGTGGTTCGGCTGAATGCAGCTACAGTACATACAAGTTTCTAACGGAATTTGGGCCAAAAATAACCAGAAAGCAACAAACAACAAAAGTCATCCATCATCCAAAGCGGTAAACATACAGTCCTCAGATTTGGAGGAGTTCATCGCCTTAGTTCTATGGTAAAATGTGCTAAGTGTGGGTCGTTACTCATCACTAACCAAAGCAGGAATATTACAGTGGAACCCAGTGGAAATGAAAAAAAAAAATGGACTTTTAAAAAAATGAAAAAAGAAAGATGAGGTCAGGAGGTCATCTCTGTAAAACAGGACCAGATGTTTGGTGGAACAGGGAATATCAGTTCCTTGGAAAGGAAAGGGTCACAAGGTTTTGTGGAAAAAAGAAGTATAACGGGAAGTTTTGTCGAACAGGAAATACAACAGGAAGGGAAAAGACAGCTAGTCTTTCATGTATTACTTCCTTGTGAAAGAGGAAATATAACAGGAAGTTTTGTCAGACAGGAAATATAGCTGAACTTTTCGTGGAACAGAAAATGTAACAGGAAGGGGAAAGATAACTAGTCTTTCATGTATCACTTCCTCGTGAAAGAGGAACTACAACAGGAAGTTTTACAGAATTCAAAATATAACAGGAAGTTTTGTCAGACAGGAAATATGACATGAAGGGGAAAGACAACTAGTGTTTCATATATCACTTCCTTGTGAAAGACAAAATACAACAGGAAGTTTTACAGAACACAAAATATAAGAATTTTGTCAAAGAGGAAATATAGCTGAACTGAAAGATAACTAGCCTTTCATGTATCACTTCCTTGTGAAAGAAGAAATATAACAGGAAGTTTTGTGGAAAAGGAAATATAACAGGAAGTGTTCCAGCACAGGATACCGTATATAAGAGGAAACACTGGAGAAATAAAAATGTGGGTTTTTTTTGTGTTTTTTTTTAATACTTAGGAACATTAGGAACTCATAATCCCATGTAAAGGGAAAGATAAAAGAAGGCTTTCCTTGTGAAACAGGAAATATAATAGGAAGTTTAAAAAAAAAAAAGGAATTCAATGGCAGAAATACTTTCCTGTGGAACAAAACTTCAGAGAGTGTGATGTGATCGCAGGGTGAAATGTAATTTTAGCTCCATCAAACATCTCCTGGAGGTCAAAATAAGACACACACTCAATAATGTCTGAGAGGATAATGTGCTGCAGGGTGTGTGTGTGTGTGTGTGTGTGTTCATCCTTGTACTGTACAGCAGTGTGTGTGTGTTTCTCACTACAGTGTGTGCGTTTTTCAATAACGCGCAGTGCTCTGGGTTTTTTCCCCCCAGACAGGATCTCCACTGCCGTTTTATTAAACTTATGAACGAGGTTTTGGGTTTAACAGTAAAGCAGACGTCTGTTTAAAAGTTTAGTGGCTTCACTATGATTACATTAAAAATACGTAGATGATTCCCCGAACCTCCTGGCTCCGCGTCTTTACCCTCACTGCACTAACGCCAAGTTTATTACTCGCTGGAGCTCAATGGATCTGTGTTTCCGTCTGAGCACTGACTATGAACTTCACTGAACTGCAACTAACAGAATATCAGGAGTAGATGTTATTACACGACTAACGATCCACATTTATCTGGATTTTCCTGCTTTCTGCTCAAAATATTGCCGGAAAAAGGCAGAATCCTGAGCTTTAGAGCTGCATTGGTTTGTGAGAATTCACATTAAATCTCTTCTTTAAACAGAGAACGATTTCAACATTACGATAAAGTGCTTCACACTGTGAGTGTTCTTACACACTATATGGCCAAAAGTATGTGCACCCCTGACTATCACATAGATCTGTGCTTGTTGGTGTGGCTGTTGGGGATTAGTGTTCATTCAGCCACAAGAGCATTAGTGAGGTTGAGGTCAGGCGCTGATGTTGGGTGAGGAGGCTCCAGATCCAGTTCATCCCAGAGATGTTCAGTGGGGTGGAGCTTTGTGCACAGGGGCGTCGTCATGCTGGAACAGGTTTGGGCCTGTGCTTCCAACTTTGTGGCAACAGTTTGGGGAAGAAACACATACGGCTGTGATGGTCAGGGGTTCACATACTGTACTTCAGGCCATAGAGTGTGGATCTAATACAGGTATAATAATAATAATAATGGCAGATTTCAAGTCTTTTAAAAACACATAATAAAAGCGAAAAGAGAAATAACGAAAAGGAAAGGAAAAGAATGGAAAAGAAAAAAATACATAAGGAAGACATTTATTAATCTCTCATGGGGAAATTAAAATGTTACAGCAGAATAGTATGAATATTAAAGAAGAAGAAGGAAAGGAAAGGAAAGGAAATGAAAGGAGAAAAAGAAAAGAATGGAAAAAAGGAAAAAGAAAAGAAAATAGAGAAAAGGGATAAACATTTAGTAATCTCGCTCGGGGAAATTTATGCACGGCCATGGGAGGATAGCAAGAATAGTAAGGAAGAAAAAGAAAAGAAAAGAAACAATAGTTAGAAGAGTAAGGACAAAAAAGGAAAGAATGGAAAAGACTGAAAAGTAAAGAAAAGAAAAGAAAAGAAAAAAGACTGAAAAGAAAAGAAAAGAAAAGGAAAAGAAAAGAATGGAAAAGACTGGAAAGAAAAGAAAAAAAAGGAAAAGAAAAGAAAAGAAAAAGGAAAAGAAAAGAATGGAAAAGACTGGAAAGAAAAGAAAAAAAAGGAAAAGAAAAGAAAAGAAAAAGGAAAAGAAAAGAATGGAAAAGACTGAAAAGAAAAGAAAATGAAAAGGGAAAAAAGAAAAATAAACATTTATGAAGCCCTCATAGGGAAATAAAATTGTTTACAGCAGAATGATAGCAGAAAAGAAAAGAAAAGAAAAGAAAAGAAAAGAAAAGAAAATGACAGTTATATAATCTGTACCTTCTTGGGCACTTCATTGATTTGAACCCTACCCTGCTGCAATGCATTATGGGACTTGATGAGTACACCAAATCTTCTCCACTACAGGTTAGAACAACAGTGCACTACGTAGTGAATGGTGAATACGGGGCGGAGTCTGGGACAGGAATGTGGACTGGTGCTTCTTATACACTGTAGGGAATAAAACACTCCGTGCTGTGCTGTTATGGGAAAATAATCAGTGACGGGGTGGTATGATGAAGCGAAGTGTTTTTCTATAACAGCATGTGCCCGAGTATTTTTATTCCTCTTATAGCACAGCAGTGTTTTTATCCATTTAGAGTTACCTAATGAATATAAACCTGTCAGCTTATTTTTTTTTTGTTGTTTTTGTTTGTTTTTTAGTTTGTTTGTTTTTTTTTTTTCTTTCCAGGAAAATTCCTGGAGGAAGTCTAATCCCGGGAGTCCGGCTGGGACGTGACTGAGCTGTTGGACGTCCTTCGCCGTTCGCCGTCAGGGTCGAAGAAACCTGATAAGCGATAAGCTAAAGGCTGTTTGGCAGCTACACTTGTTCACTTCGTTTAGGGTCGTCTCAGACAAGAAGGTCATTCAGAGTGACGCAGATTCATTACACTGACGAAATAGGTGACAAAACAACAACCTTGACATGACCTATAGGACACACACACACACACACACACACACACACACACACACACACACAAAACACACACATGGCTCTCAGAGCAGGAAAATACACACTACTCCTGATCTCTTATCTCTAACCACAGGACTACAATGACCTTCAACTAGCAGGATTCTCCACCTCCCTCCCACACACACACACACACACACACACACACACACACACACACACATGCACCCTACAGTCTTTCCCATTGCCTTATTTTTCCTAAACGGCTTCAATATGAATCTTCCTGAGTGCTGAGTGCTGATTTTATGAAGTGAGGATTTGGAACACGTCCATGTTGCTCCTCGCGGTTTAGAAATGTAAATACATGTTTTAAAAAAAAGAAAAACACACACACACACACACACACACACACACACACACACACACACACACACACACACACACACACACACAGCAACTCGTCATGCCACCTCCTCTCATTTCATCACGCTGACTGACCCCATGATACGAATGATGTACGAGTGACGTAATTACCGCCAATGAAGTCACTTAATTACGAACTGCATTCAGTGCGTCATCAGAGTGTATGACGTGGTGGGGTTGAGTTTCATCGCATCACAGGGAGTGGAATCCTGATATGAAACCGACGACGATCGACGGCCTCCACAGCGTCAGAACCAAACAAGGAAACGTATTGAAACAGAAGCTCTTTTTGTTTTTATTTACTCCTGCCCTGAAGAAGCCATTTCACATAACAGATGTTTACATATAATCCACAAGACACAATAAGAACTGAATTTACACAAATGAACCGGTTCAAACGTTTACACACGCCCGATTCTTAACACTGTGTGTCGTTACCTGGATGATCAGCGACTGTTTTATATGTTCTGTGATGGTTGTTCACGAGTCCCTTGTTCGTCCTGAGCAGTTAAACCGCCCACTGTTCTTCAGAAAAATCCTCCAGGTGCTGCACATTCTTTGCTTTTCCAGCATCTTCTGCATATCTGACTCCTTTCAAACAGCGACTATATGATGTTGTAATAGTACACAGCTATTAAAAAAAAGTGCAAACATTCACTGATGCTCAAGAAGGAAACACGATGCATTAAAAGGTGGGGGGGTGTAAACTTTTGAACGGGATTTTTTTTTCATTTAGTACCGCCCTTCAGAAGCTGCATAAGAATTTTACATGTTTCCCAGAAGACAAAATAATAACAATTTACACCGATGATCCTGTTCAAAAGTTTCCACCCCCCCCCCCCCCCCCCCCGGCTCTTAATGTGTCGCCTTCTTGAGCATTTTTAGGATCCCTCTTATTATTATTTTTTAAATAATTATTATTATTAACATTTTGCACATTCTGTAAATTTATGACTTTTGACCTCAACTGTATATCTTAGATACATACAGTATAAAACATGTAAACGTTCAGGCATGTGGGAAAAAATATATATATATATATTAATCCAATTATTGCAATGGCTAAATTTCTTTTTTGTTGTTGTTGTTGTTCTTTAAAAACTAATATAAAAGGGGACAATTTTTTTCCTGTACTGCTTCACAATAGTGCATCAAAAATTTTCAAAAAATTATTAACAGACTTTTTCCTGAACCACACATATATAATTTTTTTAAAAATACATTTCTATAGACCTGCTAGGATGGATGGATGGATGGATTGGACAGGATCCTACCTGTAATGTCTCCTAGGAGTGCTCGCGCCCGTCGTGCAGCTCCGGTTCCGGAAGAATGAGGATGATGATGATGATGATGAAGAGGAAGAGGATGAAGATGAGCTGGTCTTCGGCACGTTTCCTTCCTCGTCCTCTTCCTGCACGTGCAGCAGCGGGATAATCCGGCCGTGTCCGGTGTAGGACATGGTGATGTTAGTGAAGGAATCAGGAGCGTGGAGCTCGAGCTGAAATCAGCGTAAAGTTGAGCTCGGGACATGAGCGCGCGCTCACTTGCGGAAAGTGAACGGCGACCTAGAAGAGCGCGTGCCGGTGCGCGTCAAGGTACAGTGGAAAACCAAAAGGGTCAAAAAGAAAGAAAAGAAAAGGAAAAAAACCAACCACTATGCAACACCACCATGTCCATAAACAAGACGAATCTAGTTTTATGTATAAACGATGAAAGTATCGAGCGACTAGATGAAAATTAGAGGATGATGATGATGATGATGATGAAATTACAACATAAACTACTGCATAAACATAACATATTTTTAAATAAGTAAGTTCAAACTCATGAAAAAGTTCCCTTGGCTGTTCTGCGATGGTCTCTGTGGAACTCTACAACAGTGTTTCCCTATTCAGAAGGGGTTCCTCCAAAGTACTCTAAAGAATATATATATATATTTTTTATTTTCGCTTTGTGTATCACTTACACAAAAAAAAAACAACACAATTTTCAGACTTTCCCATGTGGAATGGTGTGTTATTATTTTTGCACACAATATTAAAATGAAATATTTTGTATACCATAGCGCTGTTTATGGAAGGAGTCTCCAGTTTCAGGACTCTGTAACAGTCTTCAGGACGGAGGAGACAGAGGAGTGTACGCTTTACGGTTCCTTGGTAACCTGTCAAGTTGCGTTTTATAGTCTTGTTGAATTGAAGACACAGGGGGACCAGAGTGGCCTGTGAGGGAACGACCGTTTGACTGTTTGTAGCTGCTGTAGTGTAAGAGAGAACAGGAAATAACTTCTTCGTGGACGTTCCACAAGATTAAAAGTAACTAAAGTGGATATAAAGTGTAACGTTTCGTTGTTTAATAAATTTATTATCATTTTTTTAATTGTTAGTGTTGGCAAATTGCTGTGGTATAAGAGGAATACAACACTTCTGGGTGTGTTGTTATAGGAAAATAATCATCTTTCGCATGGTTACAGTAACTCTGCTTCATCACTTCACCCTGTTGTTTTTTTAAAGATCTTTTTTTTTTTTCATTTAGTACCGCCCTTCAGAAGCTACATAAGATATTTACATATTTCCCAGAAGACAAAATAATAACAATTTACACCGATCATCCTGTTCAAAAGTTTACACCCCCCCCCCCCCCCCCCCCCCCCACCGGCTCTTAATGTATCGTGTTGCCTTCTTGAGCATCAGTGAATGTTTGCACCTTTTGTAATAGTCGTGTACGAGTCCCTCAGTTGTCCTCAGTGTGAAAAGATGGATCTGAACATCATATAGTCGCTGTTGGAAAGGGGTCAGATATGCAGAAGATGCTGGAAAAGCAAAGAATGTGCAGGACCTGGAGGATTTTTCTGAAGAACAGCGGGCGGTTTAACTGCTCAGGACGAACAAGGGACTCGTGAACAACCATCACAGAACATAAAAACAGTCGCTGATCATCCGGGTAACGACACACAGTGTTAAGAATCGGGCGTGTGTAAACTTTTGAACCGGTTCATTTGTGTAATTTCAGTTATTATTGTGTCTTGTGGACTATATGTAAACATCTGTTATGTGAAATGGCTTCTTCAGTGCACTTTTATGTATATACACTTATGACCACTTATATACACTTTACGTATGTACACTTATGATCTCAACTGTATTTTTTTACACAATGCCCATTTCTGAGTGTTCATGATCCAGAAATGTGTACTGGACAATAGGGATAGGGTGAACCAGATATCCAGTGTCTCAAAAAAAAAAAAAAAAAAAAAAAAAGGTCAATGATGTCATGTACTGTAATGAGACAGACTGAGAGGATTCTGGAAACCCATCATGCCACCAAAGCCACAAGGTGTTATGGTCATTCAAGTCACTGTTATAAAAGCCTTCAGTGTATATTTTCATCTCAACCCTGATTTCATTTCAGCATCGCGTTTCATTTGCTTAATGGATCTGCTCAATTACACGAATGGGCTCTTAGCTGATTCAATTAAAATGCATCCCAAATGATTCGTCTGCCAGCAGTGATTTTTATTTTTTGCATGAATCCCATCTTGGCATGCCATCAGTAATGTGCATTATCTCTTCAGCTTCTTCAGATTCAGCAATGCGATAGCTGACTGATCTGTAATGTGTCTGCTCTTTCCTGAGTTCTAATCATATAAGAACTCGAGTACCATCTCCATGATGTTGAATTGTCCATAGATGTTTGTTAAACAGCAACTATAAGTTGTGTTAGAATTAAATTGGACCAAATACGCCATCAGTTACAGCAGCGATAAGAAAATTCAGTCATTCTCTTAATTATTCGATGAACTATTTCCAAAAATGTCATTTGGATGGATCCACCAAATCTTCTTGGCTTCATGAAACGTTTCAGATGCCTTCTAATAAAGGAAGTCAAATAGTTGCTGAAAAACTGACTGGAGATGTAAAGGTGAATGATAGTTTGTGTCATTAGTTAGCAGGTGATTCAGGCATTTGCTCTTTTGATCAATTTTAAATTTTCTCAAGAGACTAATTATTAGATTAAAAAAACATTTTAGGGTCAAAGTACAGTATTAATCTGATTATTTAATAATGCTTTGAATTATGTGGGATTTCAGATCTGGGACAAATGAGATCTCAGTCTCAGGAAGAAGGAAGGATGAAGGAAGGATGGATAGTTACTTAGAAGGATGGATGGATAGATGGACAGATGGATTTATAGTTACTTGAAAGTATGAACGGATGGGTGGATGGAATTATGGATGAATGGATGGATGGAAGACTGTGTGGACAGAAGGATTGATGGATGGACAGATATTTACTTCATATGGATGGATAGTTATTTTGATATATGGATGGATGGATAGATGGACAGATGGATTGATAGTTACTTGGAAGTATGAAAGGATGGGTGGATGGAATTATGGATGAATGGATGGATGGAAGACTGTGTGGACAGAAGGATTGATGGATGGACATTTACTTCATATGGATGGAAAGTTATTTTGATATATGGATGGATGGATAGATGGACAGATGGATTTATAGTTACTTGAAAGTATGAACGGATGGGTGGATGGAATTATGGATGAATGGATGGATGGAAGACTGTGTGGACAGAAGGATTGATGGATGGACAGATATTTACTTCATATGGATGGATAGTTATTTTGATATATGGATAGATGGACAGATGGATTGATAGTTACTTGGAAGTATGAAAGGATGGGTGGATGGAAGGCTGGCTGGCTGGATGGATGGATATTAATGGTTATTTGGAATAGTTACCTGGAAGGATGGATGGATGAATGGACAGTTACTTGGGCATATGGATGAATGGATGAATGGATGGATAGATGGTCTACCAGAAATGTTCTCTTTAAAAGCCCTTTATGGTTCTTGACCTTCTTTGTCCAGTAGAGGGCATGATCACTCAACATTTTAATGTCCCAGAGAGATGGAGAGAGAGACAGAACCAGAAACAGAAAGAGAGAGAGAGAGAGAGAGAGAGAGAGAGAGAGAGAGAGAGATTATCCTGTATCATTTTTCAGAATAATGCTATAAGCCCTGAGGAGCAGACTCTCAGTATTTGTTAGATTAAAATGTTAAAAAGCAGTGTTGCACTTCTGTCCACTCTTCTCAGTGCACTGAACTTCTTACTTCCTCCATTTATCTGCAATGTTACAGAAAGTTCAGCCGAAGCCTCTGGCTCTGTGTTATTGATCAGCGTGTGCAGAGGAGACGTTAATGGCAGCAGCACTGGCTAAAAGAGAGAACAATGACCTCACTATTGTAGGATTAAGGAATGCGTAATGAAGATTCTTTCTTTGTCTCGGCCCACGGGAGCTCATCAGGCTCATTTTAGCAGGAAACGCTCCGGATGGATGAGTGTTTCTGCACAGATAGGGGCGGGTTTTTTTGTGTATAGCTATAAATCCATGTTGGATTTGGTACAAGGAAGAGTTTAATGAACAAAAGGAACTTTTACACTCACTAATCTCAGTTCGGTTAAAAGTCTGGATGTGGATTTTTGTCAATTACTGGAACAAAGAAAATGCAGAATTTGGATTTTTTTTTTTTTTTTCATGCTAAGCATATAAATAAATTTCTATTGGGTCACAAGAACGAGGTTTGCGAATTCACACGTTAAAGTAACTGTAAACGTCCTTTTCCCCTTCAAGGAATTGGCTTTTCTGCATTTGCATTTGGTCAGAGACTTCTAATTTAGCTAAAAAAAATAATAATAATAATTTTTAAAAAAGCAGAAATCATAGCACAAAATCATAAACGCTAGGCTAAATTGTAGATGATAGCTCTATTCTGTTGGTGTTAGTTTCCAAGGGTGACATCTATAAACATAACGTTTGCACGTTGAGCTCCCTGCTAAAACTTCTCCATAAATCAATACAAGATGGATGAGTTTTTTGTTTTTTTTTTCTCCTTCTAGATATTAGCGTCACATGTTCGGATAATGACGTCATCATATCATATTCCTGTAGAACCGAGTATAACAGCGCATTTAATCACATTGCCTAACTCTTTTGATACAATTGATGCAGTTATTTCTCATTTTCTCACGAATTCTGCTTCAGACAAACGTTGATGATCGCAGTGAACATATGTAAGTTCTTTCAGTGGAAATTTCCATCACAAAGAAACGTTTTAAAAACAAGCATGCAAAAGTGATTACGTCATGCCTTCCGACGCGAGGGGGCGGATCCGATTTTTAAATCGGAGTAATCAAGTAATGTATGCCTATCAGAACCGCTCGAATAAATTTCATCACAAAAAGCAGAGAAACGCAAAGCGTCTTCGTTCCCTTTGCCTCTGAATGCTTTATTACAAACCGAAGAGTAATTCAGATATTGTACAAATATACATTTTCACAGAGTGATTATATACATGTTGTGAGTTTTAACTGAACGAAGCACACCGGAGACATTTAAGCCATCTCACACTCTCTCAAAATTCGTTCGCCGTCATTCAAAACAAAACAAAACCCAAAAGTCAAATATAAAACTCTTATTCACAGTAATAGCAATCGAGTAATTTTAAAAAAAACAACAAAAAAAAACGCGTTTAACATTAATTATTGATACATGACATATTTATATTAGCACTGGGGCAAAAAACAAACCCTTGCGAGATCTGAAACATGCATTCCCGTTGCTTTTCGATGCATTAGTGCACGCTCTGGATGCAAATGCATGATGATTAACACTGTTTCTCGGCTTATGAGCGATACAAAACGTCTTTATTCTGCATTGGGATAAAATTACAACCCGTTTCACTTGGATTGGATCGTTTCATTTCATTGAAGACCTCTTTTTCTATTGTGTCGTCACTTCTCTTGCTCTCTCACTCTTGCTCTCTCACACACACAATCTGGATCTTGAGAGCAAACATGCAGGAATGAAAAAGAAATACTATCAAAAAGGTGTTTCAGCTGATCGATTAGAGACAAATGAATGTTTGTGAATTCAAATCTTTGCAGAGGGTTTTTAATGCCACTGCTCTGCTGTACCATGGCAAGGCCATTGAGCAAGTTCTGTAAATGTATAAATGTCAAGGAAATACTTCGCACATGAATGCTGAAACGTTATGAAGCAGGCAGATTGGATCAAATAAACACAATTAACACAATTAACACAATTTAGTATCATTTCACGCAACATCGCAAGCTGGTAGCGTCCAACGAACTCATTCATTTCATCTTCAGTGGTCAGGGTCACGGTGGATCCGGAGTCTATCCCAGGAACACTGGGCGTGAGTGGGGAATACACTCTGGAGCAGTCAATTGTCACACACACACTGTCAGCCAGGGGCAATTTAGTGCAGCCAATCCACCTATGTTTTCAGACAGTGGAAATACACCAACATGGACATGGTGAGAAGGTATGAAACTCCACAAACAAACAGTAACCCAAAATCAAGACTGAACCTGTGATAATGCTACCAAACTGTGTAACAGTGTTATAGGGTGAGAGTAGAGAGTGTATGTATGAGCAGGAGCCCAAACTTTGTCTCAGTGCTACCGATATGCTACATCGGCAGGAACATTATAGTTCAGCAAGCTCAGTATTTAATTTTTTTTTTCTGTTATGTTTGGATACGACGGGTTCAAACAGGAATGTATCCACACCTTTTTCAACAAATTATTGATGACAAAGTAGCCAACATGCTCCAAAAATGGATTACACAACCGTCCATGTCCCCTGGGGCTGCTCCTTTTGTATTAGTACCCAAAAACGATAGAAGTGCTTGTTTCTTCGTGGATTACCAGGCACTGAATGCGAAAACTCCTTTGGATGGGGAAGCCATCCACTAAAAACACCACCCAGATCCCACCTTCCAAAGTTTTGCCACAGAATTGTTACAGAACTTTAGTAGATATGGATCCTGGCTGCTATTTTATAGAATTATGCCATTTCGAGTAGATATATGAAGATTCAGGCATGTATTTATGGAAGAAGAAAAAATAAAACTGGACTAATACTTTTTGCTTACTTACTTATCTAACAGATATTCTTAACCCTGGACTATTTACCTAACATAAAGATGATTTTAATGGTGACTATGAAACCTTTATGTAAATCCCACTGGATAAAGGTTTCTGCTAAACGCTGTAAACGTACACAGAAGTACATTAGTTCCAGGGAATAACTAAAGAAGCAAACATTAGGAATTCCTTGGCTGATCAGATCACATCATTTAGCATAAAGGAGTCACTTGATGAATTGGATTCCCCTCCCCCCCCACGTTTCCAAACTCGAACCCAGGTTCTTGAGATGGGAAGAGATCCCACTTAAATAAAAAATCACTCCAGCTGAAAGTGTGTTCTCCATCTCATATAATCTCCAAAGCTCTGAGAACATCTTCAAAACATAGCAGACTCCTTTACATTGCTTTGCATTTTGTGTTGATTTGAACCGAAACCACGTGGCTCTCTGCAAACAATAAATAAAAATAAAAATTTCAAATTACTGACCCACTTTAGAACTGATATTGTCATGTTCGATATTGCATAACGTCTGAAAGACGCTGCAACAAGATACCACAGCGAGACGGCTTTCCCTTTCCGGAGCGAGTCTCGGTTCCTTTCCAAGAGTCTCCTAAAAGTTTTATACTGGGATAACTTATTGGAATCGAGACCCACATTCACGTAAAGCCGCTTTGCGACAATCGTTGTTATATAAAAAAAAAAAAGCTCTGTATAAATAATTTGTAATTGAAATTCAATAGAAAAAAAAAGGAACAATTCATTTCAGCAGATATGGTGGGAAATGAATCACACGGGCTGTGAGGATGTTCTCCATCTCAGATCATTCCAAGAGCTTTGATATGTGAGGAAGTGCAAAGTCGTCAAATCTTTGCACTTTGAAAAGGATCAAAGAAATGACAAAGCAGATGAGAGCTTCATTTACAATTCATTCGTTTGGCAGACAATTTCATTCACAATGAGCCTAGAGCTTGTGGGTTAAGAGCCTAGATCAAGGGCCCTACATTGACTGTTTGGAAATCCTGGGATTTCAACTGACATCCTTTCTGGACACTAGTGTAGAACCCAGTAGAACCTGTACTACTAAAATTGGGTCCCCTGAAAGGTTAATTCACTGAGGGAAAGTGAAATCATGCTTTACTAATCTATTTTATACCACAGCACTATTGAATTCTGGATTCTGATTGGACAGAAGGTGTTGATACATTTTCTATAACAGCAGGCTGATGAGAGAACGACTATAAATGGAAAAAAAAACCGATGACGTCGTACAATTAATAAAAAATTGTAATCGCTGTCACTCTAAGTGGAATAAAACACTTAAGGGTACCTCCACTTCACCTCACCACCCTTATTTGGTCCTTACTTATAATGTCAATAGATGTCAGTATTCCCAAAAGTATTTATCCCATTCTCATAAAGAGATAATCATAACCAATTAATCAGTTGAGACAAATGCTGCCTATACCCCAAAAAGTCTTCTTTCTCTACTCTGAGGTGATGTTCGAGGACGCCGTTCTACCCTTGAGGGACGTTCACGATCACGTGCTCGCAATCATCCTGATCCCATCCCTATTTCATCCAACAAAAGTACAAGAGCAGAGCAGGAAATAACAAAACTGTCTCTGGAGGGAGGGAGTGTATTACACCGAGCGTTCAGTTTTATTAAACCGTGGCGTCGCCGAGCAGGTCGGCTTTAACCGGGTTTATCATACGAGGAAAAAAAAAAAAAAACAGAGCAAGCTTCAAAAATGTGGAACATCCGAAAATATAGCGACCTGAGCAGAAAGCGTGACATAGTTTTCGCAACGAGCTGGTCTGGGATAAAATTACAACCTATTTAGGTCAAGTCTGTATGAAATTAATTCATTTTAAGCAGAGACAGAAGAATACGTTAAGTTAAGGGCACTTGCTCATGGGCCCTAGAATGTTGTTTTTTGTTCTGGTACTGAGATTTGAATTCACAACCTTCTTGTTTTTGCCATCTCAAGAGCATGGCTATCAAACTATGCCTGACACCAAACTTTTAGGATAAGCAATCTGTTTTTATATATATTTAAAAAAAAACAACAACAACAAAAAAACAAAAACAAATAACAAGCCTTGTAAAGAATTTAACATGTAAAACAAGGTCACAATTCTTATAGCTAACAGAACTTACAGTATAGAAACCTTTATGTTATTGCCGTTTATGGTATTAAATGTTGTACTGAACAGGTAAAATATATCAAAAGTAAGCGAATGGAAATATAAAAATGCATCAGGTACCATCAAAACACATTGGTTATAGTGGATAATGGACATTTAGTGAAATAAGCTAGGTGAAGGACTCGTATCTGTTAAAATGATTCAGGAAAGCGAACCCAGGAAGTGAAATCAATGTAGAAAGCCATATTTATTATTCAGGACATACATTAGTCGGGGAATAAAAGTGAAAGCCGCTAGCGATCAGTAGCAAATTGTCAAATTATAACCGTCCGGAAAATGTCATTTAAAAAAGTATTGAAAACAACAGGCAAGAGTTATTGTATGATCAAATATAAAAGCCAATCAGCTTCCAATATGCAAATCCAGGACATGCGATAATGTTTTCTCGACATGATCTCATGAAAAATTCATACAAATTCAGAAACACGAGAACGTCGTGTTTGGATTTTGTTTGATTTCATATAAACGAAGTCGTAAGAAAGGGTATACACTAACTCCGCCCTAATTTTAACCTTAAAGTCTCACGATGCTGATTTACTAGGGGAGGAGGCGGAGCATGTCGGGTCTGGGGTGTTTCCAATTTGCATATTAATAGATAATATTGTCTTTATACCAGTGATTTTTTAGGACCTCACTGTACATGTTTTTAATGAAATAAAAAAAATATATATATATTGAGATTTACAAATCAGCCATGTGGATGATTCGATTTCACTTCCTGGTTCGGAGCCAGTCATATTACCGTGACTGGAAAGGAAAACAGAGCAGGTGTTTGGAACAAGTCCTTTCCTCTCTTCTGCCTGTAAAAGCTGTCCCCTTGACGCTAACACCTCGAGCGTGCAAGCAGAGCCGCTTAGCTGGTCATGAGTTTGAGTAGAGAAAGAGAAACGTCTCCTTTCGCTGGATGGAGTGTGGCATTCCTTCACAATGGCTACTTCCTTGTTAAAAATAAATCAACCGTTCCGCCTGGCCATGCAGAATCCCCGGCGCTGCCATCAAAGCGAAAAACAAATGGCGTGTGTTAAGAGGAAACACCGCTTTCTTTTATTGTCCACATCAAGGGGGCAATCGCTTCTTATTTCCCACGTGTGGTGTTTTATTGACACAGCGATTAGAGACGCTTTAAGTGACTTCAGCCTTTATTTCCCTTTTTATTTGTCTTTGCTTGCTTTATTTCTCTTGATGGATTGAGTCTTATTGGGCTTGCAGGCTCATAGTTTGTGTGTGTGTGTGTGTGTGTGTGTGTGTGTGTGTGTGTGTATGGGTTTGTGTGTGTGTTTTGGTTTGACTTTCAGAAGACCGGGATGCATCGTCGCTGGCGTGGTGCTCATGCGCATCAGACAGCTGTCCCCGAAGTAAATCAGTATACAGGTATATATGTGTATATGTGCGTGTGTGATGTTGATGTCTGTGTATCTCTAGACAGTCTGGAAGGCCTTGGTTTGGGCCGGGATCATCACCGGCATGGCGCCCATCCGTGCCAGGTTGCCCGGGCTTAGTTTGGGGCTGCTTTGCGGCTCGGGGAGTTTCGGGGCGACCTGCGTGTACGCCGGGGGCATGGCTGGCAACGTCGAAGGCTGGACGCTGTCTTTCAGAGGCCCCGCCGAGGGAGGGGGCGGGTGAAGTTTGTGGCCACGTAGGGCGCCGCTGGGAACCATGGACTGGGTGGAGGAGGTGCCTGATCGAGAGCTTCCCGAACGGGAGGAGGACAGAGAGTTGGGTTTCATCAGCTTGGCCTTGGGAGCCTCAGCGTCCTCTCTGATGAGAGAAAGAGTACCATGAAATCATGCGCTCAATAACTAATCGGATTTATCATTAATATTATTAACAGTAAACAATTCTTGGCGATGTAGTCTGTTAACAGTGGTTGCTAAGCAACATAACAGACAAACATTAGAGCATCCTATGGACATGGGTGTGTGAATATCGCCGATTTTGTCGTTGATCAAAGTTCAGTAACGCAGGCGACGTCTTGTTTTGCAACTCCGATGTTGGAGATACAGTTTATTGATATTCAACTATGCAAGAGAGGGAGATTAAATAGTTAGTACAGCTGTTATGAGTCTTTAATCATTTCTGTTATCATTTTTATAGCCTTGTGAGTGAGAGAGAGAGAGAGAGAGAGACCGAGAGAGAGAGAGAGAGAGAGAGAGAGAGAAGGTTGAGACAAAATCAACATGCCTTCTTTTTCTGATATCAGATCTTAGCACTTTTTATTCATTTCAAACAATCATATCTCAAATCCAAACAGAACCATATCCAAGCACATGTAAGCTTTTCATTTTGTTATTTTGCTCCGGGTGAAAGAGAGAGAGACAGAGAGACAGAGAGAGAGAGAGAGAGACAGAGAGAGAGAGAGACCGAGAGAGAGGAGGGAGTCCTGCCAGTCCACTTTCACACTCAGCAGAAGACGGGCGGCCTCGACACTGCAGCGTCAGCGTTTCATTATATATCACTATAAATCATCCAATATCTTTAAAACCCTGAGGATGAGGGGCCAAAAGGACTTATGGCATGCTGTTCCTGCACCAACGCTATAGCCTCGAGTGTGCTCCACCATCAGCACGACAATAAAGTCAAGTACATAAACAGAGAGAGGTGAGGCGTCACTTCGCTGTCGGCTCTCGGCTCTCGTCTCTCGACGCGTACATTTTTGATGAACAGGAGTCTCCCGACCTGCATTATCCATCCTCACGCTCGCAAATAAACCCCGACGTGTACGGATTTATTTTAGCCACTCTTAATACTTAACTGTCTCGAAGAGATAATAAAGCACCATAAAGGACTTGAGTGTCAAGAATTTTATTAATATTTATTATTTACATCACAGCGCTGGTGCATTCTCCAATCTGATTGGTCAGAAGGTGTTGATTCATTTTCATTCATGTAGTAAAGCTACAGATCACAAGTTCACGTTCATGCGCTCGTTTTAATACGTCATCGTTTCTATAGTCAAGACTTTAACAGGGACTTGAGTCAAAAAAAAACTGTTTTTATTTATGTTTGCTGTAAGGAGACGTTTCTTTAACATTTACGGAAGGAGTCTCCAGTGTCAGTGCTTTGTAACAGTCCGAGGTAAAGCTTCGCATAATCACACTACCCTGCCCTTGATCATTTTTATGCCGTACTTAGCATTTATTTATTTATTAATCGTACTGACATTCGCCTTGGCTTGAGCCACTGACGCTTACCTGATCTCGTTGGGCGTCTCCTCCTCTTCGTACTTCTTCTTTTCCTTCTTGCGGAACACCAGCCACACGATGAGAATGAGGAGGAGCACGCCCAGGGACACGCCCACCACAGCGCCCGCCATCATTCCCATACCTCGAACGTCTGGAGAGGACAAACATAACAAATCTGTCACGTGACCAGTCACGCCTGAATGCTAGCCGGAGTACACGATCAGCCAGACTCTTATGTAGAGCTTACAAACTTTTTACAAACCATTCCAAGGGATGCAAAAACAAAAATTTTTTGTTTTATAGTAAATTCTAAAATGTTCAGTTTTCCAAAAGAAATCACTAGTGCTCCACTGTAACCCTTGAGCTTCCCACTTAGCATTTAGATACAGAAAATGTCAACCGAACGCGCTTGACTGACACACACTTGCTCACCGATGTGAGTTTAAACCCATCCTGGGAGTGATGCTGCAATTTAGGCTAACCCTCGGAACAAGCCCCCGTCCACCGCACTGCAGATAGAGTATCTAAAGCAATCCGTCAAACAGTGCCAAGAGAATACACGGCAAACACAACAAGCCATTAATCAAGCAACCTGGGCCACAATTCTCCTTGAGTAAAGTAGCGTATGCATGATTCTATGCATGACTAAGTTTCCAATGCCAATTTCCTCACTAACTTCCCAAACGCAAACAAGCAGCCTTTACAGATTCTTCAATTCAAATTTAAAGTATGCTGATGAAACTCTCTCTCTCTCTCTCTCTCTCTCACACACACACACACACACATACATATACATGAACATGCTAGCCTTGTGCTGCGGCACCATAATGAGGAGGTGTGTTACAGCAAATGGACAAAAATAAACTTTTTAAAAAAATAAAAAATTTTCATGGTGTGGGATCAGCGGTATCTTATAATAAAATCCTTAGGCATTTGTGATGTACAGGATACACTTGTGTGTGTTAGTGTGTGTTGGTGAAAAGCACGGGGTTGTAATGAAGCACACACACTCTTACAGTGAATTTTGACCTCCACGGTGCAGCTCTCCTCTCCCACATCGTTGCTGGCTGTGCACTTGTAGACGCCCGCACTCTCTCGGCTCAGGTTTCTTAGAGTCACGATCTCCGGGTTCTTCAGGTCTAAACATGTGGTATTTTTAGAAAGAAAGAAAAAAATCCTGAGTAAGAGATTGTTTGTTGTATAAGTCGCAATAATATAACATGCATTTAAAAACAGCACATGAGTGACTATAGTTTTTGTCCTGTTAAGTGTTGCTAAAGTTCAGTGCTGTATTGTTTCCTGAGCTGAAATCTTTCTATAGCTGGTCAATTCATCATACGCTTTATAATCAGTTCCCATCTGTACCATCTTTGCTGCTACATTTATTCGTATCGGGTTTGCGTGATTGCGTCATTGTACTGCATGATGCTGCTAAGTGGTAGCTCAGTGGTAAAGGCGTTAGACTACTGATCGGAAGGTCGTGAGTTCAAATGCCAGCACCACCAAGCCGCCACTGTTGGGCCCTTGAGCAAGGCCCTTAACCCTCAATTGCTCAGATGTATAAATGAAATAAATGTAAGTCGCTCTGGATAAGGGCGTCTGCCAAATGCCATAAATGTAAATGTAATGCTAAGTACCGTAATTGCTAAAGTAGCAGGTCTAGATACACTACTGTGACTGCAGGTTAGCATTCATTTTCAAATAATCGTACCCAGGAGAGCGAGAGGTGGTAGTTTCCCCACATATCTGCCCTTGTCCAGCACTCTCTCCCATTTGTAATGGATGGGGTCGGATCCGTCTGCAGATCTACAGCTCATCTTCACGTCACTGCCCTCCAACAGCCGTCCCTCCATCCAGCAGCGGGGCTTCGACGGCTTAACTGCGCAAAAGACACGACGCTGATATTCAACAGGTACGTTCTTGCTATGCTGGGAATTCAAAATACTTCAAATTAATTCCATTTGTGAGAAGAACTTCTAGGAAAACACTCTGGAGCGAGGTTTTCAGGTTGCTCGTTTTGGACAAGTTTGACTGAGGTATCTTATAAAGGATATGTTTACAATGTTTATATGCTTATTGTATATCTTGTGTAAAAATTCTGTAAAAGATTTCAACAAAGGTGTGTTTTTATCCTGGCTGAACGGGAACGAGAACCAGAAGTGCGAACATCAACATCATCTTATATTTATTTTGTAAGAATTGTATAAAGTAAGCTATTTCACTCAGCTTAGGAACCCGAACATTTCTCAATAACGCTGTTAAATATCAGTCCGACCAAAATATCTTTAGTCATTTTAGCATAGAGTCGTCCTGTCCACCGGCTTAAATCCAGGTTTTTGTGGTAAAGTTTAGTTTTTTTCGCCCTATGCCTGTTTTTTTTGTTAGCATGTTGGCACAACTGGAGAACAAACATCTTAGGTATAGTATGCCAGGATGATATTAACCCTGAATGAAATTCTACTGAGGTTCCTTTTCTGCAAGATAAGAGCCCAGGGAGAACAGGTGCAGCTAAACCTGTAGGAATCTTATATTACGATATTGTAATAATGTCATAAACTGCGGTAAAACATTAAGCAATTATAGGATTTCTGAGCACCTGCACAGATGTACCCGTATTCTCCCGCAAGTACCATTCAGGGGCTGCACGGTTCCGCAGAGGACATTTAATATGTAAGTGCAAAGGAGCCCCAGCTCACCATTAGCTCATACCGCATCACCAATCACCGACTCACTCACCCCACCCTACGCCATAAACCTCCAAGTCACTGCTCCTAGGCTCGGGCCGGTTTGTGCTGAGTCTGGAGAACAAAAATGTATGCTCTCAGGCTCTCGCTGCAGGATGCAATTAACGGAGTGGAGCTGGGCAGCAGTGGCCCTTCCATCTTCTCCTATGTCAGGATCACTTACACAGAGGAGGAGGAGGAGGAGGAGGCACTCGGGCCTGCGCCAAAGCCATTATCCTCGTGTTGAACAAGACAAACGCTAATGCCCGTCCCGCCGACTCGAAAGTGTCGTCGCAAAGCCGGCAGCAATTTGTATAAATGTATGCGTAAATTTGCCAGCATGCTCTTTAAAACGTCTTTATAGAGAGCAAAGAGTCAGCAACCTGAAGCATTCGGAACACACGTTCCTGCTGGCTGGTATTATGCCGACTGAAATGCCTCGAACGAGATGAAGTAGTGACATGTTTCGGCCAGAGAACCCGATATTCTGATATACTGATACGCACGCAACTTACAGAAGGCGGTGAAATTCGGAGTGCATTCATGATTCTGATAACAAACACTTGACTGCATTGAGGAAGTACTAAGCTGATCTCAGACGTTAAGTCGTTAATACCATGTAGAATGAATATGACGTGTTTGTGTTTGGATTAAAGAACGCACCGCCAACAAGGTAGCGTCATGTAAAACTCGCTCATTTTTTTAAAAAAAATTAACGTAAAATAAAAGCAGTTCCCTGTAGCAGACCTTTGTCACCATTGTGCCTTTCGGTCATATCATAAGTAATGTTTAAATATTTTTTCATAATCAAAGTGACATTCCACTGCAATGGCAAGCGCAACTGTGTCACGATGCCATGGGGCAAGAGCGCTATTTTCGGCTTGCCAACTGACTGACACAAGACTGTCACTTCCGGGGACAGGACGTCATCAAGCCTCGTCTTCTGCTGGGGGTCAAAGTGGCCTATTTAGATTTATTTTTTGATATAAAAACACTGGAGATAATGGTGATCTTTATAGCAATTTCGTATTCCTTCCACACCCAAGCATGAAAAAGGCTTTTGCCTCTAAAGATAAATAGATCTAAATATGTGACTGAGGGCAATAGGACAGTTGAAAGTTACTCTGTAGTGGGCGGGGTCTCACCGAGGACAATGAGGTTGACCGTATTCCAGTAGTACTTCCCGCCGTTCTTCACCTTGCAGCTGTACTCGCCGGAGTCTGTGAGTGAAAGGTCGCTGATCATCAGTGAGGCATCGCCCTTCAGATAATCGCCCGAGAGTGTCAACTTCCCTGCCTCGCCCTCGCTCGGGTCGTAGATCCGTCCTGCAAAGTAGGTGATCACCTGCAGAGATATCAGGAACAACAACGAGTTTAATGCCAAGCACAGCTTTTATTGCATAGTTTATAAAACCTAATACAAATGATTTCTCCATGACATCACAGCATTTCCTACCTAAATAGGTCTAAAACATATAACATAATGGAAAGAGACGCATACTAATGGAGCCAATACAGGGTTTAATCTTTAATAGACCATTATCTGTGTGTATTACTGGTGTGTGAATGAAATATACTGTATGAAAACACAATAATTCAGAGTCGATGACTTGAGAGTTGTGTGTGTTCTGAGTAACCTTACACACCGTTGTCATTTTGGCCTCGAACGGGAATATTGAGTGTATTTACAGCCCAAAACAGATATCAGCCTGCCATTTTGTGGTTATATCAAACTGTCAGATGGTGGCACTGGACTTAATATTGTTCCTCGCTCAAGCTGATATCAAACTAGAAAAAAACTAGAACTGAGCATAACGGAGACGTGTCTCTGACGTGTATCGCACATGAGGTCTGAACACCGATGTACACACTGTCATTATTAAATCCTCACTATTTTCAATACAGCCCTTGGACTCTACTGTAGCTTTCAACTGGTTCTTAATTTAAACCTAGAAAATTGATATTGACATCATTTGTGATAAAGGGTCAGGAGAATATCGTGACAGGAAAAAAAGATCCAGGAACTCCAGACTTTGGTAGGGTGTGATGACTTTCTAATAAAATAAATGTTGGCCACAATCTTCAATAAAAAAAAAGTCTGAATTACTCCCCTTTTTGGTATAAAGTGGGTGGGGGCTAATCTTGGGTAATAAATGTATGTTGGGTTAAAGCCTGTATCATCCTCATCAATCATAAGACTGATGTCACTCATCAAAACTATCCATCTGAGCAGCCTAGCAAGTGAAAACTATCCAGGGTGACTAGTACTTGGACGATGAACCATCCTGATTCTCGGGTGTTGAGTGCTATAGCAGGCTGGGATATAGTCTTGGATATAGCACTATCAATCAAGTATGCTCATTATAATATTAGGCCACGCCCATTAGGACACTTCTGAGACTTGTCTGATCAGCAAGTTCAGGTTGTGTTTGAGCATTCTATCACAACTCTATATTGTTTTTATTAATTCAGACTTCAAACGTCTACAAACATCTATACTTATTTAGTGCACAGTGTGATTCCGTATTTTTTTTTTCTTTTGTTTTGTTTTAAATTGAGAATCCATGTTGTCTCTCTGGACTCAGCAGCTTTACTATCACACAATGGATAATCAATAGCAGACTATTTGAAATGCAGAGCCAGGCATAGCAGGAGATTCCTACACTTTAGCTAAAAGTGAGTGAGTTGGACAACCAAACTGGAATGGAAAATGTAAACGCCTGCCAATTCTGAATCATCCTTTCATAAAAGTAATTGAAGAGGTAAAGCCAGCATCGGCCAGAAAAACGAGCAAGGCTTCAAATTGAAGGGCGGCTTAAATGTTCCGAAGCTCACCATGTGGACCTTCATTAAACGGAGAGAGGAACACGGTCATAATTTCCATGAAGTGATTGCCATTTCTTTCCGATTTTGGCAGTGTGCGTTGTGTGTGCTCTCACCGCTTTCTGCTTGGCGTTGGGTTTCACCAGCAGCCACTCGATGTCCAGCAGTGAGGTGTCGGCATGCCAAAGCTGATGGTGACATGGCAGCGTGGCGTTATCGCCCACCACTCGCTTCATCTCCGTCTGCCCACGCACACGCAATACACCCAACACTGCCGAGAGAGAAAGACAGACCTGATGAACCACAATGTCTCCTCTATTGTCCATAATGCATGAAATTTCTGCATGTTTTATTTATTATGTGTAATTATCTTTATCAACTTCTATTCCTTCTGTTGTTCCATCATTACAAGCCACCATACACACATATTGATGAAGCAGTTATGGTTCGATCACAACTCACTCTTTGAATCGGTCTGGCAAAATTACATATTGACATTCGTGCGAATAGAGAATTATAAATGGATGAGAAAGAAAGATAATCAGAGATGAAGCTGCTGTGAAAAAGCTCAAAGCAATCAAAGTAAATTTCCCATGTTTCCAGAGAATGAAGATTGGACAAATTGCAGCTATCATAGCGAATTACTTTTATCATTACAGTTAATATGAATGAGAGACAGCAAGTAACGACACAACACTCTGTTTCTTAAAGTTCAGAATATGGCCTGCATTTATTGTGCTGGATAGGAAATATGTTTTTGTTGTTTAGAAGTACATTAAATTAACTTTCCCAGGAAAAAGTCCTACCACAATGACGATTGAAAAAACAAACAAAATTTATTTTATGCTACACTAGTTTGATTGTCGTTACTGTTTCATTAGTAAAATTCTTACAGTTTAACTGCTTTAAAAACACTGCATTTGAAAACAGGCATGCCAATCAAGCGAATTAAACTGCATAGCAACGAGTCAGACAGGGAAATGAGGGAAGGGTATGAGGGACAGAAACGCTGAAGCTCTTAGGCTGGTTGTAATTCAGATGCCAGGGATATTTACCCAAATGTCTGTATTTGAGGGACGGATCTGAGGATTCTGAGGTTTTGGCTGTAGCTTCAGTCTCAGTGGAGATCTGATTCTGGATCACAGCATCAGATTAATGCTCTGATCATCTACAACTGGAAGCAGATGATTGTGGGGTTGGGGGACACGACAATCTATCATTTCCCCTGCCATATGCCAGCACTAATCCAGAGGACATTTTCCCCCCCAGTTGGTTCTGATCTCTCGCCAGTGAACAATAAATCATGCCAGTATCACAGTACACAGTATTATGTACTGCTCCTTAAAAAATACAGACAAAAGGGTTTTTCAGTTGTCTCTTTGTGGGAACCTTTAAAAGTTCTATGTAGAATCCTGCAACAATGTGTTTTCCTAGTTCTTTCCAAGCAGAAGAACCCTTTATTATCCAATGAACCCTTAAAGAACCTTTGACTGCATGTATTAATCGGGTAAGTGAGCAATACGAACTCTGATTTATTGGTCGTTATATTTCTTAACATGTACAACCTGTCTGGTGTTTATTTACTCATATTTGATTTGATTTGTTTTTGATAATTGAGCATTCTTAACTTCACAAAAAGGTCTACTTGGAATACTTTCTGAGAGGGAAGCACTCTGTGGTACTTGGTGCATTCAAAAAATGGGGGTTCTTGAAGAGTTCTTTAAGGAAGCATTGGATAATTAATGGTTCTTAGCTTCCTAGAAGGGTTCTACTTTAAACCCTTTCTGATAGCAAAACTCTGTTTTAGGGTCCTACAAAGAACCTTTAAAGGTTTCCTCTGAGGCACAACCCAAGAACACTTATAACAGTGTATTTAGTATAACAATACATACACTCTATACCAGTGGTCAACAACCCTATTGCTGGAGATCTACCTTCCTGAAGATTTTAGCTCCAACCATAATGGTGCCCACCTGACCATCTAATCATTGCCTTAAGAAGTTCTTGATCAACTAAAACAGGTGTGTTAGATTTTGGTTGGAGATGAAACCTGCAGGAAGGAAGATCTCAAGGAAGAGGGTTGGTGACCACTGCTCTATACACTATTCAAATAATAATAATAATAATAAGAAGAAGAAGAAGAAGAAGAGTAAACCCTCTAGCATTATTAAGGATACTTTCATTGATGGGTGCCATTTGTTTTGTCTTATTGTTCTAGAATATTTATGTCTCCATCCAGTGTGTTAAATCTGGATGCATAACTGTAATAATAATTACGTTTAAGCCACAAATTGATATGTCTATGTTACATCTTCATCAATAAATTATATAATGTTTATGCCATTATTAATGCCATGCAATAACCATATGCGTGGGTGTGTGTGTGTGTGTTTTTTCAACATTTCAAAAACTGCAGTGTTTATTTAATAAGCTAAAAGACCCGAGATTTCCATTTGGTTACTAAGGATATGGTTCAGATTCAATACACATTATAGTAACTACAGTGATACACAGGTCCAATAAAATGCTCCAATAAAATGTCTCTAATAATATTAAAAATGAGCAAGATTCCAAGTCAATCCCTAAAAATAGGTGCAAAGCTTTAACTAAAGAGGGTGTCACAATTTTAAAACAGGCATGCATACAGTATAAGTGCTAAGTCAATGATCACATGGTGTCGTGGCATCATTATGAGCAAGCCTGGAAATATGCTTTCCATGTCGGTAACTGAAGTAGATTCACAGCGGCGTGCCCCACATTGCTGGGTATCAGATGCATATTACGTTTCTAAGTGGGTTAAATGTAGGCTGGCTAATCTGAAATGAGATCAGGCCTATCCAGGTGGAGTCTGTGTGGGGTAGTGATAATTTAGGACACATTTAGGAGCAATTAGCATGAATGGGCGTGCTTCGAAGACGTAAAGATAAGATCTGTGCTCATTTTCGCCGCCTGATGGGAGAGATCAGATGGATATGAGAGAGGCAGAGAAGGGAAGGTTGGAGAAAGAGAGAGAGAGAGAGAGTAATGGTGGAATAGAGTACTAGAGAGAGAGAGAAGAGTAGTGTGGTAGGAATGCAGGCGGAGCGGGATGGGGGCAGATAATGAAAGAATGAGAGCTGTCTAAAGAAAGTTGGATAAAAGAAAGATTGAGAATAAAGTACTTAGGGTGAGTAAGGAAGAAAGACACTAGAGAGATGTGTGTGTGAGAGAGAGAGTGAGAGAGAGAGAACTAGTGTGGTTGAAATTTGAGATCCAGTGTTCTCTTTTCCTCCATCCCTCTATCACTTTCTCTCTCTAGTCCCATTGCAGCATCACCCATTTTCCCCCGAGTTTCTCTCTCACTATCTCTCTCCCTCCATTCCTCTTTTCTTTTAGTCCATTTCTGCTACACAATATTTATAACTTTTTCTGAAAGTAACCCTTTTCATATTATTTCAAAGTCAAATGGATGCTCCTTGAACACAGTGTTAAAGAAATACTCCAATACACTATTTTTCAACCTAATCTCTATTCACTGCATGCACATAACGGGGGGGGGGGACATGTTTAACTTCTAGGGGCAGTTGTTGAATTCTGTGGGGTAGATAGATTAGGCTGAAAAATGCAAATAAAGAAGCAAACACCTTGATTGTGATTCCATCAGTAAGTTCTAAAATGATCCCTGTTTTCAGTCAATAAGATGACAATTTTCAGGGCTTCCTATAATAGAAGATTTAAGGATATTCCAGGGTCCACAGCTCCATTACTGGGACCGACAGTCACAAAGGCCACGCCTCCTAATGATGGAATATTCATTTGTGGCAACTGATGAGACAGAAGCAGTTCTAGTGCACTCAGACCTACTTTATGCACTCTTTGTGTGCTTTGGCCTAATGGATCGCGTTCACTATGCTATAATAAGATGCAAGTGTGTGTAGGGAGGAATTTAATAGAGCACGACATGCTCCAGGGCTTGGCTATTGAAATATCCGCTCCTCCACCAGCCTTCGGGTCTACACTCAGCCAAAACACTTGCTTCCTATTGTTAATTAGTGCACACGTACACACAGAGAGCAACACAGCCTTGTTTTGTCTACAAAGTACACACTAGGACAACTGGAATCAAGACCGTGTGGCTCTGTGATTCCGTCTATCTGTCAACTGGAACCACAGTCAACACTGGGGCAACTGGAATCACAGTCAACACTGGGGTAACTGGAATCACAGTCAACACTGGGGCAACTGGAATCATAATGCACACTGGTACAACAGTCAACACTGGGGCAACTGGAATCATAATGCACACTGGGACAACTGGAACCACAGTCAACACTGGGGCAACTGCATTTACATTTATGGCATTTGGCAGACGCCCTTATCCAGAGCGACTTAGACTTATGTCATTTATACAACTGAGCAGTTGAGGGTTAAGGACCTTACTCAAGGGCCCACAGTGGCAGCTTGGCAGTGCTGGGGTTTGAACTCACAACCTTCTGATCAGTAGGCCAACGTCTTAATCACTGAGCTACCACTACCTACTGGAATCATAATGCACACTGGGACAACTGGAATCATAATGCACACTGGGACAGCTGGGATCATAATGCACACTGGGACAACTGGAACCACAGTCAACACTGGGACAACTGGAATAACAGTCAACACTGGGGCAACTGGAATCATAATGCACACTGGGACAACTGGAATCATAATGCACACTGGGACAACTGGAATCATAATGCACACTGGGACAACTGGGATCATAATGCACACTGGGACAACTGGAACCACAGTCAACACTGGGGCAACTGGAATCACAGTCAACACTGGGGCAACTGGAATCATAATGCACACTGGGACAACTGGAATCATAATGCACACTGGGACAACTGGAATCATATTGTACACTGGGACAACTGGAACCACAGTCAACACTGGGGCAACTGGAATCATAATGCACACTGGGACAACTGGAACCACAGTCAACACTGGAACAGCTGGAACCACAGTCAACACTGGAACAGCTGGAACCACAGTCAACACTGGGGCAACCAGACATGATGACATCTTGATTAATGATCTTGCATCATTACCAGAGATCTGTTGTATGAAAGATACATTTTAAGCCGCCAACATTTTGAAAAGATTTATTTATTTTTTTTAGAAATTTCATGTAGAACATCGGAATACTGCATTGTGTAAATAGCTCGAGCTTTGAGGAGTGGGACTTCACACCTCCTTCACTGAGAAGTCTTTACATCACTGCAGACGTTTTCTATAGAAATAATAATGACAGAAACAGAAAAAAGAGGCGAACAGTGAAATTAAGCTTGCGTAATAAAGAGCTTAAACAGCCACTGGGCTTATTTATTATTACAAACAAATCATAAAACCAGCCGCTGTTCCTTTCTTTAATAACCATTTCCTTTACTTTTCTCTTTCCTTTTTTTTTCTCCTTTTCATTTTATAACTGCAGTCCCTTCGGCGATGTACCGTACCACTTGCTTTTGAACTCTTCTGGCTGTGGCCTGCATTTTGCTCATTATTTATGATATATACACCGCTTGTAGTGGAAGGAGGACCAACAAGCTTACATAAAGGTGCACCGGTCTGCATCGAGACGCAGAGAAGGGGATTATGAGGGAGCGTAACTCACAGAGGAATTGGCGTACACACCTCCAAAAGTTATATTTACTATGCACCATGCAAATGCGCAGTGCAGAACAATATTTACTGGTTGCACAGGAAGCATCAGATACCATTGGGGCTGGGATGAGATGGAACTAGAGCAAACCAGAACTAGTTTGAGGGTCAGTGGCCAGAAGGGACAGCCCCTGACCAGTTTCAAATCTGTACCAAAAACTGACATGACAGTTCATTTCTCTTTAGTTCACTTGGTCACTCTAGTGATGCTAGTGTCCTTTTTCCACATTACACGCAAATATGTGAACCTCTCGGACACGTGTAGGACACCTTGTTATCATCAATCAAATATTCTTCTGCCTGTTTGTGTGCAGTGATAAATACTTCCTCTATAGGGTCATCTATATCACGGGTTCTTACACTTTTTTTTCCAGCCAGAGATCTCTTCCAGAGTAAAAGTATTTCCAAGAACCCCCTTATGATCACATAAGCATAGACTTAACTTAACTCTGGTTTCCTCTCCCAGTCCAAAGACGTGTGTTGTGGGCTGATTTCATTTCCATTTCCAAATTGTCCCTAGTGTGTGAATGTGTGTGCGATCGTGCCCTGCGATGGGTTGGCACCTCATCCAGGGTGTCACCCGCCATGTGCCCCGAGTTCCCTGGGATAGGCTCCAGGCTCCCCATGACCCTGTGTAGGATTAGCGGTATAGGAAATGATTGAATGGACCTGAAGGGGGAACCCAGAAAATCTACACAAGCAGGTGCTTAACCTGACTCTGAATACGTCTAACTTTCCCCACGTAAATACTGATGTAACGTCTGGACTCCCAAATCCCATCTGGAAGATTTGTCTTCAATAAAAAGATTCAAAAGCATCAATATTTCTCTCTGAGAGAAAGCTTGAAGTGAATGCTAAGGACCAAAGAACAATTAGAACAATATGATCCACGACATCACTGATGGGGAACGCTGGCAGTCTGAATATTGACAGATGAATATAGACTCTTAATGGTGGCTAATGTGAAGTAGGGAGACGACGGTTTAACGCTGTGCTTCCTATTGACTATGCCTTTAGAATGAACAGTAATACAAGTGAAATGCTAAATATTTCTTCAAATTATTCAATTTTATTATTATTATTAAAATGATCGGTTTGATGGAATAGAGCACTGAATGATGGCAGCTTCACATTAGAGATATTACACTAAACTTTTAGGAAAAAAATAATAAAAAGTGGGTCAATTTGACCCAAAAAAGAACAGACGGCTTAGTCGTGAGCTTTGTTTGAACAATGCCAGCTGAGCGTCTTGGCCGTGTGTGTGTGTGCCAGGCCACATGCCAAGTGTCTTTCCCACAGGCCTGTTGGTTTTGGTCCCAGCTTTCACCCAGGAGCGAGCACTAAGCCTGTGGCGTGCACACACACACACACACACACACACACACACACATTCTACACATTGCCTTTAATAAGAACCAAATCCTGTAGAGGGAATTGCTGCAGTCTCAGAGGTCCCAATGGAGCTCCAGTCTCAGTCTCAGTCTCTCTCTCTCTCTCTCTCTCTCTCTCTCTCTCTCTCTCTCTCTCACACACACACACACACACACACACACACACACACACACACACACACACTGGGCTCAGTGCCAACACAGTGGCCGCTGAGTGGTGCAACACTGACACAAAGCGTACAGCATTTTCCTGGTTGACTCTTGACACCTTGACAGATTAAGTACATATTTTGATACGTGATCAGAGATCTGTGGTATTTACGCCTGTTTCACTATAATCCATAATCAGCAAACAGTTTCACATTAATCTTTCAGGAACAGGAGGGCCACACCTCCTTTAGAGGGACTGACAAACACAGAGGCCATGCCTCCTTCAGTGAGACTGAGTCACAGAGGCCACACCTCCTTCACTGAAACTGAGTCGCAGAGGCCACACCTCCTTCACTGAAACTGAGTCGCAGAGGCCACACCTCCTTCAGTGACAATGAGGCACAGAGGCCACACCTCCTTCACTGAAACTGAGTCACAGAGGCCACGCCTCCTTCCCTGAGACTAAGACACAGCGGTCAGATAGCAAATATTGATGCTCATGTATTGATTCGGTGAATTTTTACACTCCTGTAAGTCACCTGGAGCTTTTGCAACATTTCACTGAGGAATAAAAGTGACAGACTGATCACAGAAGGTGTGTATTATTGGCATTTCCTTTAAGGTTGCACATCACAGGCAATGAATGTTCTCTTGCGTCAAACAGTATACAGTTTGTAATATCTCACACTCAAGCCATCTAAAAGCCTCGAGTTCTATAATAAGCCAGACAATCAATAGAATTGTTTCAGTTGCACTCCGAAATCAATAGAAATGCTCTTTTCCCTCTGCAGGAGTCAATGGGAAAATATTTCTGTCCACATTAACACGGCAGCTAAGTGGGAAGCAAATCCATGCAGCTCTGCTCTGTGCCTCCGCCGGCACACCTTCTGTTTCACGACTCCAGCTTTCAGGCCCGAGGTCCGGCATTGACCCGTGCAAATCGATACCCAGTAGGCGCCTGCTCAGGCCAAGTCCATTCTGCTGCAATTTGCAGCTTTTATGCCCGTTAGGTAGAAAATGTAGCTGACTAGGTCGCAGAATGAAATGTATCTTTGTCTTCCGGAATCAGATGCTGACTTGAGCTACGACGCAGCAGAATTTTGTACCTCGTCGTTATGTTCAGTTTCCTTTCATTAAAAAATAAATAAAATAATAATGAAATAAACAGCCGGAAGGTTAGCCGAGATGCTTTGGAGAGAAAAAAAAAAAAAAAAAAACAACCAAACAAACAACTAAATGCCAAAACACACTGGCGCATAAAACGTGACTAATTGCACGAGAAGCCTTAAAGTCTACACTGGTGTTAGCCATAAACTCTAATGGTACATGCTGTTAAAGCGGCGGTTTGGATGCTGCAGCAGGAGCAGAGCGCAAACCCGCAATGCGAAAGATGATGGGACTGTGGAGCAGCTGTAGCCAAGCTCACCACTTCAAGGACACAAACAATTTGTTGTGTGCTTTTTCACTAGCAAATAGAGGCTAGCACCAGAGGCTTGGGGTTTTTCAGGGGGAAGTGTGTACGTGTAATAGTCTGGGGGAAGGGAGGAAAAAAAAAAAAAAAAAAAAAAAAAAGAGTCCACCACTGTTTAAACAAATGTTCGACATTCCACAGGTTAATTAAAAGCAGACTTGGAGGGAAAAAACCTGGAGGAAAAAATGCTGCTTTTGGAAAACTAGTGGAGTTACAAAGTGAGGAATCATAGAATACGCAGTATGAATCATATAACATGCTGGAAAACATTTCAGAGTAAGCTGCTACAGACGTAAAGACTATTCAAATGTTTTCTATATTTTTATATTCCACATTACCGGTGCACTGGGATTTAGCCCTCGCTATGAATCTCTACGTTAAAAGAGCGATGCAGCGGCGCTTTAGTCTTTTACTCTCTCAGGCTCTCTCACCTCCTCATCTGTACACTCTGCTCAAACAGATCAGCTTCCGAAGCTTCAACTTTCACGCTAACACCGCAGCTGCGCCGTGTACCTGCATTGCATTCTGGGACTTCGAGTCCAAAGCTTTCACCGACGTCTCCACCGCTTCAGTGCTGGATTTCGCTTGCGTTTTTGCTTTTTTTTTTTTCGTTTCCAGCGAAACCTGACCATTAACCCTTACGTTTGAGATCGCTCCTTAATACCTGCTCCTCTGTAGGCATCTCAATACCGTTCTGGGATCTTCGGGTGTAAATCAACGCAAGGCATTTCAGAGAAACCCGTCCACGATGAATCCAACGGCAGGAAATCGCGGCTAACAGTGGAATCGTTGTGCTGTTATAGGAAAATAATCAACAATCAACATCGGAGTGATGAAGTGGAGTCACTGTTACGGTTTTATTTCTCTTACACCACAGCAATTTGCCAACAATTACAATGATTATTTATTTATTTTTAAAAACACCACCACCACATCATAGTGTTTGTCTGTTCATTGTTACGTTGACATGCCTGCGAGACGACCAAGTTAGTTCCTGTTCTCACTTTTGAGTTCTGATTTCTCTTGAACTTGTTACAAAGCGCCGACACTGTAGACTCCTTCCATAAAGGTTCAGTGAACGTCTCCTAACGGAAATGTTCACCTTATCGGCGATTACACACATTAAAAAAATGTAAAAATCTGTAAAAAATGTATGTCATACAAGTGCGTAGAAACGAACATGCATTAATATGAACGAGCGCATTAATATGAACCTGAGGGTAAAAATTCAACAAAAAAATACTGAAAAAAAAGTCCGAGTGGACCGAAGTGTGAGAGGATGTTTAGAAGCTGATAAGAAAAGCCTCTCGTACTCTCAGCCCTCCTTGGCCTGGACCTCAGCTCCTGCTGCTAGATTAAAACAATATGTGGAGAAACTGGGCCAAGGATTCAACTTCCATCACCAGAGCACATAATAAAGACCAAGGAGTGCTCCAGGGTGTAGCTTTTTTACCTCCAACTCAGAGGAATCACGCTGAGAACACCACCATGCTTTCTAATCCATCAGCGTCTGTTACCTTACAGAAACCAGACACCCTGACGGCTCAGAAAACTAAAACACATTTCACTAACGCTGTTAGGCTACTTTCGGCCTGCGCATATAATGAGGGGTATGAAAGCGTCAGTCATAACAACTGGAGAGTAATTATTATTATTATTATTATTATTATTATTATTATTATTATTATTATTATTATTAGTTTTGGATGGCCCCAATACCATTACTTTCCCCTCTCTCACGATACAACGATACAACTCATCCGGATGAAAACACGTCTCGCGTCAGCTTTCATCTTACTTTGGCTTCGGAGTCACAGTCGAGCACTCAAGGCATTATGGCGCTTCAAATGTAATCAATGTGAATCCCCTTTTAGCGCACACAGTCCCCGAGTCCAAAATAAATGGATTTTCGGTTTGCGCCAGAGTGTAAAATCTCATTTCTGCCCTGCCTTGTTGAGTGCTTTGTCCACAATCTATTTCTATTAACTAAAAGGAGAAGCGCGTGCGGAAGACGAAGACGGTGCGGCGATGCATCCGAAGGCAACGGCTTTGTTTAGAGCTGGGTGCGTATCCGGAAAACGTTGTGTGACAAATAAAACGTGAGAGATGTCACGTGTCTGGAAAAAAAAATTAAAAATGCTACGCCGAAAAATGCTGCATATGACAAACGAAACAAATAAAAATAAAATAAAACAGAAAAAAAAAATCAAATAATATTATGGAAACATGATGTATAACTGAAATATGCCATATGACAAATAAAAATAAAAATGTGATAGAAATGCGACGGAAATGCACTGGCTTGAACACGCGATTTAATCGAAAATAAAAGTATCAAATGGCATTTCAGCGGGTGTGTTCTGAACTGAAAACGTTTCTACAGCCGTGAAACCTGATCAGGGACGTAACACTACAGACTCACATAAACAGAGCCGCTGGAATCATAGCTTTCTGGGGTTTTTTTTTTTTCCTTCATAATTATATTTTAGGAAACGGAATTCATTGCTTAAAATAAGTTCAGTAGAACTAAAGTAAACTCATTGCTCCAGGGCCTGGGGGTTCGATCCTGAGCTCCGGTTACTCGCTGTTTGGAATTCCACATGTGAGCTGCCTCTGGGGTTTTCAGTTTTCAGTGCGGGGGAAATAAATAAATGAATAAATAATTTTCTTTCTCTTCTATTTTTATAGCTTGCAAAAGAAAATGCAACACGCTGGTTCGTGATATCTAGTTTTCATTAAAGCCTGCTCATTGCTGAATATTTGAACAAAAACATTTGAATCACACACACACACACACACACACACACACACACACACGCGCACACACACACACACGCTGGTGTGTTTATGCACACATTATGTCAAGCATGCCAGGATTATTGCATTATTGTGTATTAAAGCCTCAGGGATATACAGTAAATGATGACTTGGGATTTCTCGCGCGATCATTTTAGCGAGCAATCAGGCGTAATGAAAATTGGGCCCGGCTGACCTTTAGCGTGAAGTTAATGGTGCTGTGCTGATGCGCTTACTAATGAACTCAGACATGCGATATTAATTTCACTGAACTAAACAGTGTGTGAGTGGAAACACTGCAGTGGCAAAGAATCAGTAAGGTGTGTGACGGCCAACACTGTGCCTATATATATATATATATATGAGAGAGAGAGACCAGAAGCTGTGTTTTCTATATCTCTAAGCAAATGTATATCCTTCCTCCACGCCTCACTGAGTTCCAGAAGACAGAAAATCAGCATTCCGTCTGTTTTCACGCCACTTTCAGAGTTCATTAGACTTCTCGATGACGCTTCCGCTAACAGCTTCGCTGACACAACAATCTAAGAAACGGAAACGACCGCACGCGATGACGCAAGCGCTCAGTCACAGAAACCCTAAGCGCACTCGGATGATGTAAGGGTTTCTTGCAAGGTCGGCCTCATTCCAGCGCCATGACTGCATTTCTTCCTCGATTCAATTACCACAAATGGCCAAATCATCCTCAAGCATGCACGCTGATCAGAAAGAAAAGCAGCAGGAGGCTCGCGCTGACGCTCACCAGTAAATTACGGCCTCTGGCTCCTGCATTCCAGCAGCTCTGCTGGGATTTATCCTCTCCTCCATCCACAACTGAAGTAAAAATAAAAAATCAAAAAAAAAAATCCAAGTGCTAAAATATCTATGAATGTCACCGAGTCAGAGGTCTGCTGGAAGAAATGCAGAAACCTGTTTTGTTTTTGTTTGTTTTTTTAACTTCCTTTAGTCCTGCTCCTAAACTCATCATCTGTGGAGAAATGTTTTGTAAGGAAACGTTTAGTTAACATTTATGGAAGGAGTCTCCAGTGTCAGTACTTTGTAACAGGTAAAGCTTAAATGCTTAGCACTTTCGCCTCGCACCTCTGGGGTTGGGGGGTTCGATTCCCGCCCTGTGTGTGTGGAGTTTGCATGTTCTCCCTGTGCCTCAAGGGTTTCCTCCGGGTATTCCAGTTTCCTCCCCCAGTAAAAAGACATGCATTGTAGGCTGATTGGCATTTCCAAATTGACCTTCGTGTGTGTGTGTGATTGCACCCTGGGATGGGTTGGCACCCCGTCCAGAGTGTCCTCCGCCTTGAGCCATGAGTTCCTTGGGATAGGCTGTGTAGGATAAGCGGTATGGAAAATGGGTGGGTGGATGGATGGATGGACTTGTCATTCTTTAATAAATAAAAAAAATCGCACATCGCTGTCGTATAAGAGGATCTCTTAATGACTAACACCTTCAACACCTCGATTTTAATTAGTACCATCCTGGACTTGTTATTTATAGTAAAGTCATACATGTATTGAAAAATTGCCAATTAAATATAAAAAAAAAAAAAGCCATCAGCTTGACGACGTATTTTACAGATAATTAATTTTTAATCTCTGAGCCTGAATGTCACTAAGCTGTAAGTAAACAGCATGGTAAATTGGTACTGACAGCAGCACTGCTTGCTAAGGTGGAACACTCTTCTTAAATTTTTCACATCTTGTTAGATGGTTCTTGACAACTTTGCTCAACAACTCACTCGAGTTGTACAGTTTTCCTTCTCACGGTTCACCAACAGGGCCGCCGTTATGATGATGTGTTGTTTCCTGACAGCAAACAGCAGCTGAGTCGTAGCCAGTGGCTTGTCTGACAAATAAGGTAGCTTAAAAAAAAACACATATTTACCAGAAAACAAGTTTATAACTGATGAAGGCTCTAAACTAACAAAAAGGCATATTGCTTACAAAAGATCCAGATAAGCAACTAACATGACTGTCCAGCGTCAACAGTTGCCTTTTAAGGCTTAACCATGAGTGTTAGTTCATGGTAGTTCAAGACCATGAAATACGACCATGAAGAATATCAGTTTCAAGTGGTTTTATATATATATATATATATATATATATATATATATTTTCATAGCGGAGCTTGATTAGTGCCATAAATGCACAGATCCACGTCCGGGCCACGTTCCATCAGCCTGTGATATGCTACATAACACGCAGAACCCAATGCAGAAGATGATTTATTTATTATTTATTATTCCTTCTAGCTCTTTTAGTAAAGAAGCCAAGTAAAGAAAGCTTCCTTTAGAAATCTGAATCCATTAACCATCCCGAAGAACCTCTGAGGAACCCTTGTTTCCTACGATTGCATGTAAGCCATTTCATGTGCAGTGCTACTGGACGAGAACACATCCAAATTCCTGATGTCTTAAATCTTTGCCTTGACAGAACCGTAAGCATTCCAGTGGACTGTTTGTGCTTGCTGAAGAGGGTCATGACCTTATGAGACATCTCTGAGTGGTGCAACTTCGACAAGGCCAGCAGACGAGCTTCACGTGCTGGCCTTATACAGGCATTAGTGAGAAATCCTCCTTTAATGGCATTACAACAGACAGTCGTTTCTGGATGACAGCGAGTTTAGTTAGAACAGACACTCTGTAAAAAAATTTTAAATTAAAATTTAAAAAAAAAAGTGTAGGGAAGAAAGATTTTGGTCATAGTGGAGAAAAAGGTTGTATATGTGCCCTTTGCTATGTTTTTGTTGAAGCAATTGATACTTGCTAATTCTGATTTGCATCATAATATACTAATGCACAGGGTCATGATAACCAGACTACTGATGCTAAAACTCTGAAAACTTCGCTACAGGTCAGGATCTAGAGATCCTTCTCTATCTCTCCCTGTCCTCCATTTGGCTGAATTATTAGGTAATGGATCATGGACATTCCAAGCCTCAGCACTTCTGCCCACCGAGCTGCCCTGCGCTTATTACACATGGCCCCTGTAAATTTGTTCAACCGTGTCCAACCCCCTCACATCCCCACCAATGTTTGATTCATACCGTGAGCAAAGGTCAGCATATTTATTCTCGATAATTCAATACCTAGGCTCACTGAAAGCTGGGTCGTAGCAGTTACGGGAAAAGAAAAAAATGGGGGGGCGAAGATGTTTGGTGAATCTTGCCACTGTAAACAGGGCGTGTTTTCGGTAGAACAAACACATCTCATTAAAACAAGCAAACTGCAGGAATTGAACTTAACAGGTTGGGTCCCAAAATGTAGCATTAAGGGTTTTAAATCCCAGATATTGTTATAGGTATCTTCACAAGGAGACTGTATAACTTGTAGCTGTTGTAGATGAAATAAACTCGAACTGTGTGCGCACTACACAAATGAACTGCTGGATGATCCGAATACGACTCATTATGATTACTAATGGCAATAATTGCTATTCAGTGTCAGGTGGTGACCTCGTCTTCACGCCAAGAAGACACGCCGTACTGCTTTGCCTCTTTATTTGGCAGTTTTCCACAGGTTCCTAGCAAGAATTTCCATAAACACGTAGTAAATTTACTTAGACTGGGAGTCACGACTCGTCACATTACAGCCGATCATCTGCGAAAGCCTGAGGCATTTCCCTTTTTGAATAAAGCATGGCACAGCAAGTGTGTGTTCCAGCCTTCGAATTCTTGAGAGACTGTTAGAAAAGAAGGTACTCTCCATGTACATTTCTGTTCCCAAATGTACTCTGAAAGGTATAAATAGTGGCCCTTAAGGTCCAATTATGCACTTTATGACTTTTAAAGGTATTCGCTTTCCCGGGTGAAAGACGTACCCGTGAGGGTTCCACTCCACTCCAGAGTGTTTTATGGGGATCCAGAAAGTGTGTTCCCAACCCTGGTCCTGGAGAACCTCCTGTCCTGCAGATTTGAACGTTTTCCCTGCTCCTAATACATTTGATTCAACAAATCAGCAAATTATCAGCCCTTCCTGAGTTGAAGAGTGTGTGTTAGAGCAAGGAAAACACTAGAATGTTCAGGGGGTTCTCTAGGACCAGGACAGGGAACCTGTAGTGTAGGGGATCCAAAGGTAACACACTTCTGCACATAAATCAGCGTGCTGGATCATGACCATGGAATATAAAAATCATGATTTGCCAGAGAATTTTTGTACGCTGTGTTAGTCTTACGTTTCCAGCCAAGTGGTTCCCTGGATTTTTGGCCTCCAAGTCATCAAAAGAAAACACAAATCAATGCGTGTTTCCAGAAACTACTACTATTTGACTTATCGTCATCCCATCCATCTATCCATCCATGTACAATGTAATGAAATATCTTAGTAAGCATTTTATCTTTGTCAGGGTTCTGGTGGCGTTTCCTCCTGTTTGTCTCGGAATGTTAGAAGAGCAGACCAGACTGTGGTCTCGGAGTTAACGTCGGGGACTGCGGTGGAGGAAACAGCCAGATAAAGTGCATCAGCGCTCTGCGACGAGGGAGGGAAAGAGGAGGATCGTTTCGATGGAAAAGTTCCCTAAGGTAATCAATGTCTGGACTCGGCATGCTCTTCTCTGCAACTGTTTCGGATGAAGGAACTGCCATGTGGCCAAAAGAAGCAGCTGGGGCTGTGTGCCAAAAATCACTCCCTTCTTCCTTCCCTCCCTGCCTCCCTCCCTCCCTAAACAGCAGGGTGCTCTGCGAGGCCCCTTCATTAAGATGAGCTCGTCTGATTATTTAATAAACCACACATCTCCTCATGCTGGAAACACTCCACCAGGGATTACTGCGCAGGCAGACGATAAATCTGCTCTGTCAAAAAGTATTACACGAATGCAAACTGTTTAGGGAAACTGTGCTTGAAGCTGATTGGATGAACTTATTTGCAAACAGTAAAATAATACATTATATATTATAATTAAATGTCTTGTGAGTTTCTCCTCTCTCAGCTAGGGAAGCATCAAGTCGCCGAAGGTTCTTGGTATATACACAGAACCGGGTTGTATAAACTGTTTAGTCTTATTCAGAGTCATCTCCGTGTCCCAGTTATACAGTGATTAACTACACAAGCTCGTTAAAATCTTACGACACGTGAAAAATGGTGCGATATTATATTATGAATAACAATTCATAAGTCTACAGCCAAAGTGTACCTCTGAGCTCTGTGGGAGCAAGTCTATAAAATGATACCGCTGTTTAAAAATGCTTACGGGAGCTGTGATTCAGTGACGAGCTCATCTATGGGGAAAGTAATTAACTCAGACCTAAACTAGCCTCACCATGCACAGTGTGAGCCACAGTGTAGGCTACAGTACATCATGGAGTTTAGCATGATAATTTGCTTGTCGACGTGCAGCGTAGTAGTGTAGGTTGTAGTCTTCATGGTAAAAATAGTAATCCATCAGTATTATTTCTGGTTTGCCGATCTCAGCCAGAATATCTGATGACTACTGCGGTTTTAGTTGCTTTGTGCTTCATAATTACCCACCATGTGTTGGAGATCAACGTTCCTTCGGCGTAGACGACGCTTCAGCATCGGTACAGCCTCCGGATGAAGCGTCAGCGTTTAAATAGACAGGCGGAGCTGACATGATGGCATATGTTGCTTCACATGGAGGGGCAATTGGATTTTATCGGCGGAGAGATGAAATCTTCTCACAAGGCAGCAAGAACGGCAAACAAAACTCCAAATCTATAGCGCCAAATGGGATTTTGGAGAAGGGTAAATAATGCCTGGTCTGCCAGCATGTGCTGTCGGTTGAAAGTTCCTGCCATGAGCTGAGCTCCATTTCCATGATCACTGGAAAGCAGCGATCATTGAGACTGACAGTGTTCCATGGAGAGGCAGAACAGACTGGGAGGAAGATCTTCTCCACTGCCAATGGCACCAGCAGCATTTCGCAGACTTGCTGGAGACATCCTGCTACCCACTGATAACAGCTCGACCCGCCACTAATCCATCCGCCCAGCCTTACAGCCTGTGTGCTGAGTGACGGCAAGGCCAATTGGATGGTAATGCTCCATATGGAAGTTTCCCCAAACACTGATGATCTCCAATACAGGCTGCAGAGGTCCAACCAAATCGAAAGTGTCACTGCAAATTTGTGTAGTGTGCGTCAATTTGTCGGCATGTCTTCACAGAGAGCGAAGAGTCATTACATCGCAGTTGAATACTCGATTCTGATTGGTCAGAAGGTGTTGATTCGTTTTCTACCTGCATTTTTGTTTTTCTAATCTCTGGCTTTTTTCCGAGACAGAAAGCCGCTTCTAAAAACCTGAAATCTCTCAAAACCCCTCCACACACATCATTTCATGCACGTCCTTCTCTTCCCTCCTGCCTCCTTCTTCTTAATGAGCTCCCAAATTAATTGGCGCTCACACCTTTCCACCGCTCTCTGAAAAGTGAAGCGAAACAAATCACACTAGTAGCTTGACGGAATTTCAAAGAAACACCATCAGCCACCGGGGGACGAGGAGGACGCGCCGTGCTGTGTTCTAATAAGAAGAACCAACTGTGCCACCTACAGCGATATCACACTACCGCTAAATACATCCCGGGTTTAAAACAGCGTCATCACAGCCAGGAGTTAAACTGGGAGTTAAACTGGGAGTCGTACAGAGACAGGAGACAGGAATGGCCGCCATTATATTTGCCATTTTACATTTTCATGTCGTGTGAATTCCATCATGCAAGTTTAAAAAAGTGGGGCAATTTTTAATCTACACGTGATAAAAGTTTAGATGGATTTCACAACAGTGTGCACCACTAACCTAAAAGTAAGTGCCCCCTTATAGACTTGCATGGATTTCCACTAGAGTTTTAGGATATGTAACATGATAAAAAGAAAAAAACAACGCATATATCCGGACCTGCTCTCCGGACCATCCTGATGCTCTACTTCTGGTTGGAGTTCTCATCAGTTGGAAGTCTCATACATTTACAATCTATATTCTGAGTTGATATATTTCTGTAAAGCTGCTTTGGGACAATGTCCATTGTTAAAAGCGGTATACAAATAAAACTGAATTGAAAACTGAATATATATATATATATATATATATATAAGTCGGCCTATGTATCCTTTTTACACTCCGATGTGTATTTTCTTGTACACCCGTATATTCACGGAACTGAATTTCATCAATTATTAAATTAATTAATGATTCGCAAGTGATACTAGACAACCCACGAATGAGTTAACATTATTTACACGTGAAATTAACGCTATCAGTTATCTAGATAGCTAGGCATAAACGCAATAGGAATCTTTGTGTCTAGTATAATGAGCACTCATCTTGTTCCTCTTCAGAAAATGTTGATAGAAGCACAAGCTCTACATGACATTTCAGCAAATTAGTCACATTTAAGATTTGGGTGAAAATTGGCGTCTAGTGCAGAATATAACCTGGAATTCAATCCGGGTGCAACGTGTAAAGCGACATGTATGTGTTCTTTAGTGTTCTTACATACAGCAGTGTCAATAGGACGTACCGTATGATGGCTGTTGAAGGTGGAGCAGCTCAATTAAAAACATATTCAGATCCCCCATGTTGGACAAAAACCTGGCTCATGAAGTACAGAACACACTTCATTTAGAAAGTGAGAGGGAGTTTTACTAGAAATAAAAAATTAATTAAAAAAAAACAGGGCTTTCGGATGGACGCGAGTCAAGTGTTTTATAAATCTGGTGACGGAAACAATGTAAACAGTTTGTTCAAATTAAAATATCTGAGTATTGAAGTAACAGACATCTACAAAAAAAAAAGTATTTCAGTGAGAATTGGGCTGGAAATTTCTGAACTTGCTGAAATGATTCAATCGGGATGTATTTGGCAACCCAAACAATGCGTCTCAGTAGCTGCAGTGCGTTTGTGAGGAAATAACCGAACTAATCCTACAGTCTGGCGTCGACGCAGTAAGGCCGCTTAAACAATCAATGGAGCGCGGAGGAGGAAGAGAGCGTGTGATTAAAAAGCTGCTGACTTAAGCAGGAGAGATGGATGGCATTCCAGGAGGCGGAGTAGCCTCGGTGTCACTTCGCTCATGGGGATTTTACAGTAGCCACATGATGCAATGAATGCTGCGGTGTGTGTTTGTGTGTGTGTGTGTGGCTCATTATAAGAGAGGTATCCACTCACAAAGACATCAGAGATGGAGGACAGCATTATGCGGCAATGATGGGGGTCTTAGAACAGCAAGGGGTATCACAGTGAGAGAGAGCGAGAGAGAGAGAGAGAGGGAGACAGAGAGAGAGAGAGAGAACGAGAGAGAGAGAGAGAGAGAGAGAGAGGGAGACAGAGAGAGAGAGAGAGAACGAGAGAGAGAGAGAGAGAGAGAGAGGTTTGACGGCAGTGCAGCAGCAGTGCCAGGTTGAACTATGAGAGAGACGTGCCAACACTGCAGAGATGGAGGGAGAGAAAGACATAGGGAGGTAGAGGCAGAGGTAAAGAACGTGAGATAAAGGCAGAGATGGAGGTTACAAAAAATAAGAGATGGAGGCAAAGATGAAGAAAAATATTTTTTTTTTAAAAAGAAAGAGATGGAGTTACAGAAAGAGAGAGGAGTTAAAGAAAGGGAAAGGAGGTAAAGAAGGAGAAATGGACATAAAGAAGGTGAAAGGAGGTAAAGAAGGAGAGATTGGGGTAAAGAAGGAGAGATTGGGGTAAAGGAGGATAGTTGGAGGTAAAGAATGAGAGATGGAGGTAAAGAAGGAGAAATGGATGTAAAGAAGGAGAGATGGATGTAAAGAAGGAGAGGCAGGGGAAAGAAACAGAGGCAGAGAGAAAAAAGAAAGAGAGATGGATATAAAGAAGGAGAGACGGATGTAAAGAAGGAGAGATGGATGTAAAGAAGGAGAAATGGATGTAAAGAAGGAGAGATGGATGTAAAGAAGGAGAGGCAGGGGAAAGAAACAGAGGCAGAGAGAAAAAAAGAAGGAGAGATGGATGTAAAGAAGGAGAGGTGGATGGAAAGAAAGAGAGATGGATGTAAAGAAGGAGAGGCAGGGGAAAGAAACAGAGGCAAAGAGAAAAAAGAAAGAGAGATGGATATAAAGAAGGAGAGACGGATGAAAAGAAGGAGAGATGGATGTAAAGAAGGAGAGGTGGATGTAAAGAAAGAGAGATGGATGTAAAGAAGGAGAGGCAGGGGAAAGAAACAGAGGCAAAGAGAAAAAAGAAAGAGAGATGGATATAAAGAAGGAGAGATGAAGGTAAATAAGGAGAGATGGATGTAAAGAAGGAGAGATGGATATAAAGAAGGAGAGATGGATGTAAAGAAGGAGAGGCAGGGGAAAGAAACAGAGGCAGAGACAGAAAAAAGGAGAGATGGATGTAAAGAAGGAGAGATGGATGTAAAGAAGGAGAGATGGATATAAAGAAGGAGAGGCAGGGGAAAGAAACAGAGGCAGAGACAGAAAAAAAGAAAGAGAGATGGATGTAAAAAAGGAGAGATGGATGTAAAGAAAAAGAGATGGATATAAAGAAGGAGAGATGAAGGTAAAAAAGGAGAGATGGATATAAAGAAGGAGAGATGGATGTAAAGAAGGAGAGATGGATATAAAGAAGGAGAGATTGACGTAAAGAAGGAGAGATGGATGTAAAGAAAGAGAGATGGATGTAAAGAAGGAGAGATGAAGGTAAAGAAGGAGAGATGGATGTAAAGAAGGAGAGATGAAGGTAAAGAAGGAGAGATGGATGTAAAGAAGGAGAGATGGATGTAAAGAAGGAGAGATGAAGGTAAAGAAGGAGAGATGGATGTAAAGAAGGAGAGATGGATATAAAGAAGGAGAGATGGATGTAAAGAAGGAGAGGCAGGGGAAAGAAACAGAGGCAGAGACAGAAAAAAAGAAAGAGAGATGGATGTAAAGAAAGAGAGATGGATGTAAAGAAGGAGAGATGGATGTAAAGAAGGAGAGGCAGGGGAAAGAAACAGAGGCAGAGACAGAAAAAAAGAAGGAGAGATGGATGTAAAGAAGGAGAGATGAAGGTAAAGAAGGAGAGATGGATGTAAAGAAGGAGAGGCAGGGGAAAGAAACAGAGGCAGAGACAGAAAAAAAGAAAGAGAGATGGATGTAAAGAAGGAGAGATGGATGTAAAGAAGAAGAGATGGAGGTAAACAAGGAGAGGCAGGGGAAAGAAACAGAGGCAGAGACAGAAAAAAAGAAGGAGAGATGGATGTAAAGAAGGAGAGATGGATGTAAAGAAGGAGAGATGAAGGTAAAGAAGGAGAGATGGATGTAAAGAAGGAGAGGCAGGGGAAAGAAACAGAGGCAGAGACAGAAAAAAGAAGGAGAGATGGATGGTGCAGGGAAAGGCTTTGACAGAAAAGGACACCTATCCATCATTTCATTTTTCTCTCAGAGCTTCATATGAATACACTCTCTCTCTCTCTCTCTCTCTCTCTCTCTCTCTCTCTCTCTCTCTCTGCCACGTCAGCATTCTGCGGGACATGAGAAGCTTGGTTGCAGCACTTAAGCTGAGTCATGTCTCTCATTAACAGCGAGGTGCCGCGTTCATCAAAATGCATCTCACACACACACACACACACACACACACACACACACACACACACACACACACACACACACACACACACACAGAGAGAGAGAGAGAGAGAGAGAGAGAGAGAGTAGAGCAGTGTGTACAGTAAGGTGATGGGAAGGTTATATTACTGGCAATGTGCAGTACAGGCAGCGTTCAATACCAGAGAATCCAATACACCCGAGATCATACAGCAGAGTGAGAGAGAGAGAGAGAGAGAGAGAGAGAGAGAGAGAAATGAAGGTGTAGATCGAGTGAGGGATTGTCTCAACACCTTGAAATAACAGAATTTTCTTCAGTTGTCTTGCCTTCACACGTATCACAGAATTGTCCTTTCGTTACACCACAGCGCTGCCGAGTTCTCGATTCTGATTGGTCACAGGGTGCTGATCCCTTCTCTATAGCGGACGGCTCTGACAGTGGTGCAGCTGAGAATCTCAGGTCTACTGTATATTAATGCCCTCGCTCTGATACGTTCTCGTTTCTATAGCAACGGCTCATTCGCAGGGACTCGTACAGCGGACGCTCCACGTGAATGAATTGCGTGTAGTCGTTGATACGGTGAAGGGTTTCCGTAAGGAGATGTTTATTTAAGCTTTATGGAAGGAGTCTCCAGTGTCAGTAGCAGTCAGGGGAAAAGCTGGTAGGTCTAAGCGTTCAAATCTCGCTTTCCCTTGTTGCACAATAGCACACGTAAACCTTTCAGCCCTAAGGAGACGTATGAGTAAATAAAACTCGCACACACACCATAAACACACACACACACACACACACACACACACACACACACACACACACACACACACAGAAGATGAAAGAAGTAAAGTGAGTTATTATGGACAGGAGCAGTAAGGCATAAATGAAATATTGCACTATATGTTGTGTGTGTGTGTGAGAGAGAGTGTGTGTGTGTGTGTGTGTGTGTGTGTGTGTGTGTGTATGTGTGTGTATGCTCAGGTAGGTGTCTTGTTTCTCAGCAGGGGGGTGGACAGAAGGCGGCCTGTAATGATGACCTGGATAACAGCACAGAGGGAGCGAAGTGACAGAGCAACACAGCATTAGCACATTTCCAGGACGCCGCGTTGGCTTTTCTCTTGTTAGCGCCCAGGCTTACACCATCCAGGCTAGCTGTCATGTCACAGGAAATGGCTTGCCTTGTTAGCTAAGAGATAACATCGTGCTTTTTCTAGACAACGGGATCAGCTCTCTATACATTGTGATCTCACACACAAAACTTTTTAGCTAGCTAGGAAAATGCTACAAAGATGCAGCCTACTGTTTTTCTACAAAAAAAATAAATAAATAAAAAATTCTACAAAATGCTAACAAGCCTCTTAAATCCCTCCAGACTAGCCGCAGCTGCCGTAGAAGCTAAACAGCAACGCTAAGCTATGAGTGAGTGACTAGTGATTAGCTCTATAGTACACTGCTAGTCATGTTAAGTTTGCTTAGGTTATTACATTATGCAATAACGTTAGCATTAGCTAAAGCGCAAAATGTGAGTGGTGGAGATCAGACATGTTCGGTATTTTAGAGTACGTTTTATAACTGTACTATAGAACAGAACGTCATAGCTGATGCTAATAGTGAACAGGAGGGACGAAGGGCTTCTTGTGTCACGTCCAAATCCTCATTAGCCAGCGAGTGGCTCACCGCTCCTATAAAGCCACTCCGCAAAGCCGCTCGTGTTATTAAGCGGCTAAAACACACGCCCGGGCAATTATCATCCTGGCGAAGAGCGATCCCTGTGATCACGCTGTGTTACGGCACAAGCCGCTTAATACGGATCACACCCGAGTTGATAAGAAGGGTAAGCGGCTTAAGTGTTAAAGAAGCTGAGCTTTATTTTGTTGTTGTTGCCGATGTCGTTGTGAGAATCGGCGGCCGAGTCAGCACTTTACCCCATTTGCCCCCTCCAGCCCCAGCACGGGTGGATTTAACCGGCTCGTTAATATGGAACAGAGACGTCCTGCGCTTCAACTTAGCGCCGTGTCAGAAGCGCAGAGGTTAGCAGGTTACCAGCTGGAACTGCTTCGGGTAATGCCTGGGTCCGACTCTGCCTGCGTTACAACAAATCACCGGTGGATATAAACACATAACAAATATACCGCATACTACTATAAAGTTATATACTGTAAATTTGTGGAATTGGACGGAATGAAAGAAATAAAACGTGCCGTTATGGGAAAATAATAATAACAGTTGATTCTTTTCCAATAACCGCATGCCATGAAGTGGTTTATTCCCCTTATACCACAGTAAATACTAACACTAACCATTTTTTTTATTTTTTATTAACAAACCGGATGTCATACTTTTTTTTTTTTTTTTTTTTTTAATCGGTTTATAGTTACATTTAATTTTGTCGAACGTCCATGAAACAGGACCCCGTTCTCACTTAGCAGTCCCCGCAGGATTGCGCGATTTCACGATCGCAGAAATGAACGCGAAATCGAGCAAACTCCGACGATATTCGGAGGAGCTCGCGATTTTTCAGAATGGCCGAGGCGCGTCATGTGACGTCGCCACAGGGCGCGTTCTGCCAAAGCCCTCTTCGATTCACGTGCGTCGAACATGAGCGCAGCTCAAAGGTCTCGTTTACCAACAAACATCACTGCGAAAGAGCGCGCAGAACCATTTCGTGCGACTGCGATTTCGGCAATTCAAGCACAAAAAAAAAAAAAAAACAGCTGCAGCAAAAAAACAACTTCACCCTTTCTTTTAGACCAAAATTAAAATAAAAAAAAAACAAAAAAAAAAAACAGCTTGACATGTGACTGATAAACCACAAGAAAACCATAGACTCCTCCGTTACTGACACTGGAGACTCCTTCCATAAACGTTAAACAAGGATGCGTTAACCATTGTTAACCATTATACGGTTTTCATTGTCCGGCAAACAACACTTATAATTATTATTATTATTATTATTATTATTATTATTAGTCTTTATGTGCAGCGGTCACCGTACAAGTCCCTGTGAATGAGCTGTTACTATAGCAACGGTAATGTATCTGAACAAGCGCATGAATATAAACCTGGGCTTTGCCTTGCAGCCTGTGAGAAACGTTTATTTTAAACCTCGATGCTGAACACAAATGTCACCTGCGTGTCCTGTACTCTAAATGGCACATTGTTTTCTAAATGTCACACCGAGCTGGAGCACTCGCGCACGCAGAGACCTCCGGCTTTTGCCATTCCCGGCACTGCAGTTACGCTGTCAAACAGCATGAGCGGGAAGGTAAAGCAGCCCGGAATAAACACGGGAGATCCGACGGCTCAGCGCGCAGAGGTGGTGGAAACACGACGGCACCTGCATTAACCACCGGCTTCGACATAATACCAGACTGCACGCTCAAATAAAGGCTTTCAGAGCCACGCGAGCTATTCCGAGCAGACGCTGTGTGTAAGCGTGTGTGCGTTCGCGTGTCCGCCGCTGAATCTAAGAAAGCCTGCTTTTAACCATCCAAGAATGTCTCAGGAAACAATCTCTTTCTCTTTCTCTTTCTTTCCTCAGTAAAGCTTTGAAGCAATAAAGATTTGCGCTTTTTTTTTTTTTTTTTTTTCCAAACTAATCACTGATATTCAATCAATAATTTCGGGTAACACGGTTTGTGCGAAAGTGACCCTCAGTCGATATCATAATACTACTGAAAATAAATAAAATAAAATAAAATAAAAAACTTGTAACACGAAAATACTTTTCTTCTTCTCGTGATCTTTAGGAAATTCAGATGATGTCATTTCCTGCCGAACATGTGACCTGCGGAACGTTCTATATATTCCATGTGTTCAGTTAAAAATCTAAAACGTTCTCATAGACCGTATTTATTTATTTGTTTATTTGTAAATACAAATATGTGGAATCACCAACACTCGATGTGAACCGAACTTTAAAAAAAAAAAAGAAAGAAAGTTCACTTTACGGACCGAAAAGCCACGCCTCCTTTCCAGTACCAAAGGAAACCGTGTGCAACCTGTACACTTTCTGTAAACTGCTCGTTTCTGCTCTGAAGTGCATCCATGACAGACTCTCGCTGCCCACAAAACCCAAAAAAGAGTGTGCGAGATGAGCGCCTGAACTGCTGCCAGGCCGGGGAGGAGGAAACGGGAAGAGCTTTGATTTGCTTCGCCCTCCTCGAATGGTTTCTTCTCTCATTTTAATTCAAACCACCTGTGTGCGTCCACTTGGCGTGCTAGCTGTAGGAACAAAGCAAAGGTGGACCCTAGAAGCTAGCACTGATAGCTTAAGGTAAAGGTCGTCAAGAAAAAAATGAATAGCCTTGATGACCTATAACATTGAGGTATCGTAGCTACAGGCTAATAAGAACATAACAGCTGACAAAAGGTCCACCCTCACCCAAGCTAACGTTTATTTATTAGCTCTTGCTGCACATAGCTGACGTCTAGCGCAAGCGAATCCTGACAGGAGTTGTGGTATAATTCCTGGACTCCATGCTATAATTACAAGTTAGCACACATGCTAGCGCTTTACATAAATCAAGACTAAATTCTGACAGAGTGAACAGTAATATCGTTTTCTGGCTCTACTTTCTTAGTACAGGTCATTTGTAAACCAGCTGCTCACAGTGCATTGTGGGTAACTGCTCAAGCTACACCGTAACACTCAAGGATTTAGTCAGGACAGATTAATAAAATAAACGAAGTACAGATGTATGACATTGTTTCGATGTCATAGCTTCGAGTTACTGTAGTTTATTGAACGGCTAGCTAACATCTTGCTAGCTAGCCAGCTATGTACGAGGTGACAACCGGAGAAAATAACGACGACGAGGAAGTGAAGAACATCAGGATGTGAAGCAGAGATTATTTTTTTGCTGAGTCATAAGTGAATTATAGGATTCATTAAAGCCTAACGTTAGCATTAGGTTAGCATAACTATTGCTACAGAGGCTAAAGAGATCTAGCGCTAGAGAATCCTGACAGACCACGGTGACATTACAGCGATATTTACGACAGCTTATGAAAACAGAAAGTAAAGCAGTTAAGAAAACTTAAAAGAGCACTGCTTCAGTGTTATAACTGTGTGTTATTGTAGCTTATTTAATGGCTAGCTAATCTGTTGCTAGCTAGCAGGCTATGTATGAGCTGACACAACTAAATAACAGATGAAGCGGAGATGACTTTGCTCGAAAAATCTTCCGGAATGTTAATGTTAGCGTTGTGTTAGCAGAACTCTTGCTACAACAGCAACAGTTATGCTAACGTAATGCTACCGAAGAAGCACACCTCACGTTTTCCTTCGTCATTTTTTTTTACCGTCGCTCAGCAACAAGCTAATCTTTAACCACTATTTATGCTTGTTGTCATGGCTACGTTGTTGGCTTTCAGGACCAGCGTCCTTAGTACATGTAGCAGTTATCGTTTGAGCCAGCCCTTCAAGAAATTAAGCTAAATTTAGACAGAGTGAACAGTGCTATAATCTCTAGCTCTATTTTTTTTTTTAGCATTTATTTACATTGCTCACAGTGCATTATGGGTAATACTTTCAGACTGTACAAGAAATGACACTAAAAATGAACTATCATCTCGTTAGCATGAGGAACTTATTTAACATGGCTGACGTTCTAAAGAAAGATGCGAACTGTAGTATTTACGAAAGTTTCTGAAACTATTTTCCCTCAGATTTATGAGTTAGCTCGGCAGGTCTGCTTCACGGCGGGGGGGAGGGGGAGGGGGAGGGGGAGGGGGGTGAGTGTTAGCTCTAGGCTACCTGAGGAGAATGTTTATAAAGAAAACACACAGCTTTATTAAAAGCATGTGCTTCTTTTCGGCCACCCTGAACTCAGATATTGTGTTTGTGGAGAAATGGCGATCAAGAACGATCGCCTTCGCAGACGATTAGCTCATTACGCTCATTTATCTGACAGATAAATCGCAGAAAGCTTTTATGCTACGAAACAGTGATTGATTAGTGTGTGTGTTGTAGTTGTTTATTAAGTTTCGCATTTAACCTGAGACTAAACTGCAGAGAGCTAATGTTAGCACTTTCCTCTCCTCCATTCCCCTCCCCCACCCCCCCCGTTCCTCTTGGCCGGGACTGAACAGATGGTGCCACTATTTCGGTTTATTTCCGGGTTGTTAAACAGAACTCCTTAATGAAATTGAGCTTTTCCACTTGTGTTGAATTTTTTTTTTTTAGGCAGCTAAAAAAAACAACAATTATTTCATTTACGCATTTATATATATATATATATATATTAAGCAAAGTGGTCAAGTACAATATTATGATACTCATAGTTCCAGTGAATCAGTCACAGTGAAAGAGGTGTGGCCGCTGTGCATCTCAGTCCCAAAAAGGGGGCGGGGCCACTGTGCATCGCTGTACAAGTGATGGAGGCATGGTGTCTCTCTGTTAGTCAGCTAGAGGCGTGGCTTCTGTGTCTGTCAGAATCTAGCGAAGGAGGTGTGGCTGCTGTACATTTCGGTCTCAAAGAGGGGGCGTGGCTGCTGTGCATGTCAGTACCTAGTGAAGATGGTGTGGCCTGTGTGCCTGTCAGTCACAACGAAGGAGGTGTGGCCTCTGTGTTAGTATCTAGTAAAGGAGGTAAAGTCCCGGCTTTTTTCCCTCGTTCAAAATGAATCGTTCGTATGATACCGAATCACGTGTTTGTCGCATTCATTCACTGTATCATGTTCTGAAGAGACACACACACACACACACACACACACACACACACACACACACACACACACACCCCTAAAATCCCAGAGTCATTCTCGGCGCATTCTTCTCTTTGATCAAATATTTGTTTCTGAAGTGTAAACTTCACTGAAGCGTATCCATGTTCATTAAAGTTGACAAAATCTGTAATCTGACATCACACACTGAGGAAAGCCACAATCTGCCTCCAAGACGCTTTACACGAGGACGCTCTTCAGAATTTTCCCCATGGACAAGATGAACTCCGAGAAGATCAAAGGTGAAGAGTGGTGAGATTGCGTGTGTGTGTGTGTGTGTGTGTGTGTGTGGTGTACTTTTATGAAAGTTCTCTGAACTTCACTCTTGGGAGTCGTAGTAGCTCTAGTAGCACATCCCTCCTGCGGAGCGTGCTTTCTAATAAAAGTGGCCGCTAACGGCTATTTCTGAACTCTCTGTGTTTAGTCCGTGTGTACGTTTGTGTGTTTGTGTGTGTGTGTGTGTGTGTTTGTGTGTGTGTGTGTGTGTGTGTGTGTGTGTGTGTGAGTCCCCAGAGGGACGTACTGCTGTCTTTAATTAGCAGAGCACATCTCAGCAGGGGGACGCCGCTCACCGAGAGCCGTGTCAGAGCGCTCGGCCAAATCAGAGTGGCATCCACGTCCTCCCATCAGACACACACACACACACACACACACACACACACACACGCTTCCTCATGCCAGAGACTCTGAAACATGCCATCATCACACACACATCCTCTTATGTGTATGACAAGCTGTGCTCCATTACCAAAACCACACACACACACACACACACACACACACACACACACACACACACACACACACACACTGCATGTCATTGTCCTACACCCTTTTCCACCTGCATGACAGTGTACCATAATTGTTTCATGGCTGTTTTGATATCACATGATACAGCACATGTTTGATTTTATTGTTATTATTATTACTTCACTGGGACTGATAAACACAAAGGCCACGCCTCCTTCACTGGGACTGATAGACACAAAGGCCACGCCTCCAAATCACATTCTGGTCTGCAGCTTATTTATATAAATATGCAATATATTAGTCTATTATGATTGCATTTCTTTTTTTTTTTTTTTAATTGAATTTGTTACTAACTGTTACGTTTAGACACAGGGTTAGCCTTAGCAGCAACTAGAAGCTAGCATTAGCAACAAGAGAGCATTACATTACTCCAGTACAAGGAGCCAAGCCAAGCTAATTGGCTCATGCATTAAAAAAAACCCTGAATGACTAAGTAATGAAGGGTCAGGTGCCAAGCTGTTCCGAATTCCAAGTACCTCATGGAACCTGCCACTAATGCTAATCACCTCGAGAGGTCGTGGCACGAACATGCAGGGTCAAACAGGCCAAGCTGATATATACACTTAACCACCCGAGTGTTGTTATTCCAGTCGTTTGGATGAGGAGCTCAGAGTGCAGGCGAGAGGGAGAGAGGAGAGAGCAGGGCCAGCAGTGTGCAGCAAGTTGTCACTTCCTAACCTCCGATTGTGTCCTCGCTGCATCTGACAGACAGTTCGGCTGCCCCCGGAGATTCAGCTCTAAATATAGACCTTAACTCATCTTTAACTTCTTTAAATTGATTCACTGTTTAATGTGGGAGGTGTGGGGCAGTGTGGGTGGTGTGGGGCAGTGTGGGTGGTGTGGGGCGGTGTGAGTTGTGTGGGACAGTGTGGGGCAGAGTGGGAGGTGTGGGTTGTGTGGGGCAGTGTGGGAGGTGTGGGTCGGTGTGGGTTGGTGTGGGAGGTGTGGGTCGGTGTGGGGCAGTGTGGGTGGTGTGGGGCGGTGTGGGGCAGTGTGAGGAGGTGTGGGGCAGTGTGAGGAGGTGTGGGTTGGTGTGGGGCAGCGTGGGAGGTGTGGGTTGGTCTGGGGCAGCGTGGGAGGTGTGGGTTGGTGTGGGGCAGCGTGGGAGGTGTGGGTTGGTGTGGGGCAGTGTGGGAGGTGTGGGGCCAAATGTTGCTCGATCACAGACATACAGGACCACAGCTGATGGATTTCTGCAGAACTGCTACTGCAGAACCTGAAGCGTGTGTGTTTTCGGCTCTGCCACGGCAGACTGCGAGTCCATCTGTAAAGAATGTCTGAGGCAGTTCTTCACTTCTGCCCTAATGGACAGCCGTGTCCCCTGCTGAAATTCCCGACGGGCCGAAGCCAGGCTCCTGACTCAGGTCATGATTCAACAACGGAGTCTCGTAATGTCGGCAAGTCTGCACCATGAGGCAGAGCGCTAAATCACAGAACCACACAAACCATCCATCTTCAACTTTTTTTACGGTGACTCACACTGCTGATTAATAAAACAACAGCTCAAGACCAATCAAAACTAAATCATAGCTGGTCACGAGCAACACCTACACGCTGATTCACTGACTCACTGAAGCAAAATGTCAAACAGTACCAGTGCCTAAATGTAATGAAATAAAAAAAAAAAACAATGAAAAGCATGAATATTATAATAAAAAAGTTGCAATCACTTACAAAATGTGTCATAATAACATACTATATTATACAATTATTAAAGTAGATCAATCATTATGTATGTACAGTTTGAAGGTATGTATCTAATGCATCAATGCGATCGGTAAATAAAATAATAATTTTTTATAAAGGATTTTGTAGGGAGTCAGCAAAGTGGAAAAGATCTGAGACACTGCAGTAAATAAAAATAAATAAATAAATAGTAAAAAAAAAATAAAAAAATAATGCATAATGCATAATGCAACACTCATATAAACAAAACCAAAATACATAACTAAGTAAAGTTTAAAAATAAATAAATAGATTAAAAAATAAATAAATAAAAAATAAAATAAAAAAAAGCATTACGGGATGTGAATAATAAATAAATACATACATAAACAAATAAATAAATAAACTCAAATATTTGTCAGTGGATTCATGTGCATAAACGGAATTAACGAGAATAAATAAATCTATTCAATGGTTAAAGAATAAATAAATAATAAAAAGTGTGTATAACGCATAAATAAGTAAATCAAGTATTTAAAAAGCAATACAGAAAGTGAATGGTTAACAAACAAACAAACAAACAAATAGATAAATAAATAAAGCTACTCGTGCAAAAGCTCAAACTTACCCAGAAGAAGCAGCAGGGACCCGAAGGTAGCGGACATCGCGAGAGTCCCGTAGAAGACCTGATGTGATCGCGCGCACAGGACGAGCCCGGTTCATTAAAAAAAACAAAAAAAAAAACGTATCAGAGCTCAGTTTGTGCAAGCGCGCGACTTCGGGAAACGCCGCTGCGTCTTCTGAGCATCCTCTCCGTCGGAAAGAACCAGAACCACGTAAAAGCGTGAAAGTTCCGCCGCGCTCCTGTCCTCTCCTCTCCTCTCCGAAGCGGATGCGCCGCTCCGTCCTGCCTCGAGAGCGCTCCCGTTAAAACACACATACACACACACACACACACACACGTATATATATATATATATATATATATACACACACACACCCGAGCGCCGTGAAGGTGTGTGAGGAGAAGTGGGGACCTCTACAGTCTGAAACCGCACACACTCTCCTTCGAGGTACCTGCATATTTGTCCATTTTTTTTTACTACTATTAATCTGCATACTATTATCTACATGTCAAATCGCAAACAATACTTCTCTAAAAGGTCACTATATTACTGGGTTTTAAGTCTTAGGCCTGGATTACACACACTAACTATGTACACGCCCACACAAGATGGCTGCCACACGTAACCTGCGGCCGTTTGGAGCGTCTCTTGGGCAATTCACGCTACTCGTCCATGCGTTGCAGTACCAACGTAAACGCTGGAGGCGCTATAGTATGACCTTCTACGCTGGCGTCGCCGTTTCTGCCGTCTTCTCAAGATAAACAATAGCCTAGCCTCCTCCGCTCACTCCATGCTCATTGATGACATGCAAAATCAGAAGTAGTAGTCGAGAAAGATGTTGCAGTGCAGGCCGGGGTTGTTTCGCCCCTACACCGCCCCCTAGTGGACACAGATTTTAATATACATAAGGTATGCAGTTGACTACCTTGTTGCTTGCATAGCGACACGCATATGCGTCAAGAAGATTGCAGCTTTATCCATTTTCATTACCATCATTACCATTTTGTAATTAATGAAATGCCATTAAAATAAAAATGTGTGATATCAACAATACCCAACATTTTCGCATACAGCTTGTTCGCTAACTGGAAAGCCATCAGCACTAGGCCATTTTTTTTTTCATCATCTGCTCATTTCAACCATTCTTGAGTGTAATTACCAGTGTAAGACAGCGCCCCCTCTTGGTACTAATGAATTAAATTACACTCTTCGGATGTGATCAGCTGATTCAGAGGAGTTACGCAACCTGTATGCAACTTTCCTCCCGTGATTCATTATAGCCCATTTCAACTGGGAAACACACATCTGACTACAGTTAGCAACTATTCCAAGCCTTAAAGAGAACGGAATATTAAAAATATAAAAAGAAAAATGCCTTTCGAGTTAGCAAACAACTTGCTTCAGACATTGCTGGTAGATGAATTGTACACGATGTGCTAACTTGAAGTCTACCTTACATTTCACCAAAGATGCTGCACCACGGATGATGTCGCTCCGCGTCCTCCTGCATCAAGAACCTCCTACCACACCAAGGACATCATCGCTCCGCCTCTTCCCACACTGAGGGCGCCATCATTCCCTTTCTACCTACACTGAGGATGCAATCGTTCCGTTTCCTGCTGTTGACAAGGAAGTTGTGCCATTCATGAGTGGAATGGAACTCCTGGTACCCATCTGTGAGGCATGTATTCAATTAACATCCATGTTGACTGGGTTTCTCTCTCACCTCTAGGCAATAGGGTATTTCATGTTCTGCCAACCCTCTGGTGTGCTGGCTTCCTGACCCTCCTGTTGGTTTCGCTGACCTGTTGCTGTATGCTCTCCCAGACTCAACAGCCGACTTAGCTGATGTCCAGGTTCCCAGACTCTCCAGATGCATTAGGAGAACTTCTGGTATCTGAGTTCCCAGACCTTCCAGACAGCTTAGCTGACTCTCTGATGTACAGGTCCCCAGACCCTCCGATGCATTACCTGACCTGCTGGCAACCGAGTTCCTCCTGAACTCGGCTGGCAACCTGATCCTCCTTTCACCTTTGTTCCCTGATCGTACAGAAGGCTTCGCTGACATGCTGCCTCTTGCCTCTCAAGCTGGCTTTACTGAACTGTAGACAACCAGGTTCCCTGATCCTCCTTTCACCTTTGTTGACCTCAGTACAGATGGTCTTTATATAAACAAAGATTGAGATCAGCTTGTGGTTTTCACAACATTCCAGGTAACTTCACTGAATCAGCATAATGAAAAGTCGTTGATCTGCTGCCCAGCATCCTACGCAATCACCTGTGGCAATCACTGCACCTCCCCTGGAATACCAGCCTTCAGTCCTCCTGGTGACTGACCAAGGGCCTGGGACAGCCTGTCTGCCCTTGATCTCAAACAGTTAAAGTGGGGTTCTGTCGTGGTTTCCCTCCCTGATCGCAATGCAGTTACCATGGCAATGAGCACTTGGTATTGAAGTTTCCCAGAACTGCGTTCACCCGTTCCTTGATTCCTGTGCTCCTTATTCCTAGTTTTGACCCATTCCTTGCTTCCTGGTTTTGACCACAATTTCTTTGCCTGTAGTTAGAGATTATCTGTATTTAACACTGTCTGCCAGCGTGTTGACCCATGCTATGGATAATGGTTGTGATTTCTGGATTTGCCCTAATAAAACGCCTGATGAATTTATGCACTTGTGTCCAGCCTTAACCCACTGTTAAGGTTTCTAATGTTTATATGCCCCAAGAACATGGTAGGAATGCTCAAACAAGCGGCAGCAAGACCAAAACCCGAGCACAGACCCGGGGGATGTAGGATTGCGAGAATAAACACTGCTACTGGAAAAGCTCAACACAGAGGATGAAGAGTAAACAGTGTACTGTGGTGAAGGGGAACTTAAATGACCTCAGTACAGACTATCTTTATGAAAGCAAAGAATGAGATCAGAGGGGGAAAAAATGTGGTGAACACAGATTTCCAGCAGGTGCAACACATTCAACCGCAAAAGCACAAACAGTAACATGGTAACATGAGACATGGGAGGTCAATCATATTAACAAAATCACAGGGGACCTGAGTGAAATCTTATCAACAAATCAGCAGAGAGAATCTGATATCCCAGAGATGGATGTAGTGATGTTTGTTTTTATAAGGAATAAAAGACTTAAAAGACATTTTAGATCAGGCAGGGCCTTGAATGGTTCAAAAACATGAACTGTCCAATCATGGATTTGGAATTGGAGAACCTGCTTTCCAGAAATTTGCTCATTTTATCGTAGTCAGTTTGTCAGATACAAATTGTTTGTGGTCACATATGTAGCATTAAGTTTAACCAACAAGTTAATAGCTAGCTAGCTAATACTAATATTAACAAAAATCACTAGCTAGAAGATTGAGTTCCTGCCCTCAGTAGCAGTAGATAACATTTGGCTCTTTTCTTGAATACCATCTCATCACTGTAATATAGTTTCAGACTACCTCTAAATGCTTTATTTCTATGTTTAATGCACATTTGTATATGAAATACACTGGTAGTCAAAAGTTTGTGTGTCTTCATTTAAACTATTTAGAATAATAATGATGAAGCAACACAAAGTATGTAGGGTTTTTTTAAGGGTTCATTTTTGGGGTAAACACACCTGCAGACAGGGTTAATCAAGGATAATCCATGATCATAGAAGAATATATCGGACACAGGTCAAAACAAGAAAAAACAATACTAAGATACCAGGAGAAAGACCACAGACATGAGCACACAATAAGACTCTGCATGGAACAAAGGGACAACAGGGTATAAATAGACAGACTAATCAGGGGCTAATACAAAGCAGGTGAACACAATGGGCAGCAGATAAATGACAAGACAAGGGATGGAGTCAGGACCAAAACAGAACATGGGAATGGAGAATCTGTAACAAATATTGAAGACAGTACGACAATCCAAACTATGTTATATTTTTAATTCTTAACAGAGTTCCTGATGAAGTTTTGTACACTCTTGGCATCTTCTCAACAGGGGAGAATGAGGGAACTTGACCCAGAAGGCCCTTCACTTTCACACTAACTTCACACACTTTTTACAGACCCGAGGCCATTTGCCCCAAGAGTTCAGTTCATTTGCTGAAGTGTGAAAGCTGTTTTTTTTTTCAGCCTGGGAGCTGTCCAGAGAACCAATCTCTTGTCCACTTGAAAATGGTGGTCTGATGCTTGCTTTGACCAAACTGAGTAATGTGATTGGTGTAACTTGTCATGTTACTTCCTGTTTCAAGTTTCGTGATGGCCGGGAAATGGTTATGGTCTGCAGAGGAGACAGAATGCTTTATTGATATATAAAACCAGACTTTTATAGGACTGGAGGACTGTAATTAGGCCACCTAATGTCATCAGGTCAGCTAATGCATCTGGAGAGTGAGAGTGCTTGGACTGATTGTGAAAAATGCACGTCTCATGCCTAGCTGCATGGCTAAAAATAGTCTTATAGCGCTTTGTTTGCAGGTATTCCTTGTTGGTACCAAAGTAAAAAAAAAAAAAAAAGAAGAAGCCTTTATTTGTCACATATACATTAGAGCACATTGAAATTCTTCTTTTTTTTCACATATCCCAGATTGTTAGAGGGTCAGAGCACAGGGTCAGTCATGATATGGCACCCCTGGAGCATAGAGGGTTAAGGGCCTTGCTCAAGGGCCCAACAGTGGCAGCTTGGCGGTGCTGGGGCTTGAACTCCCAACCTTCTGATCAATAACCCAGAGCCTTAACCATTGAGCCACCACTGCAATTAAAAAAAACCCCAGCAAACTGATGAACCTAGTGCCTGTGGAATTGTGGAATTGTGCAAACAAACCACGGTTTGGAAGGATTTCTTCTATCCGAAGGCAAATCTCTGTTCTGACTAGTGGCACATTTATACACATTATATTTATGTGAAGTAAAGCCGCAGAGATGGCTGCAGTAACTTATTATATTATATCATTCTTCCTATTGCCCAGTGTGATTCATTTTGGGTCGCAGCACGAGAAACTTCAAAAGCTTACGCTGGCCTGTTTTTTATTTCTCCCCCTTCCAATTATTCATGAAGGTCTCAAGAAGAAATACACGGTGGGAGCACGAGGCATATAATTAGCATAAGCCGGATATGACAAGCAGCAGAAATTCAAGAAGAATACATCATAACAGTGGAAAAAAAATAGGTTGTGGCTTAAAAAAAAAAAAAAAAAAAAAAAAAAAGCGACGACTGGGATCATACAATTGTGCATTATCCATTCTGCTGTGTGGAGAGTGAATCTTCGCTCCGGGGTTCACGCTCTTTCTAAGATTTGAGGAAGTGCTTCAAGTGCAATTTCCCTTCCTTGCACTCCAATTAGTTGCCTATTCTAGGCACCAGCTATACAGGACAGTGTTCTCTCTGCATAATGTTATTAATTCAGCGTGGCCTCAGAAAACAGGCATTTAAGTTTAGCATCCCAATTTGGGTCAGACAACAGAGCGAGACGTTCACGAGAACCCAAACGGCTGCATAACTCTAGCGCAGACATTTTAATGGATACACTATGACACCGTATTGATCTCATATCAGTCAGGGGCCTTGAAGATGATGCCAGCGTTTAAACAACATTCAAACAATATGGAAACGGATGTACCAAAAACTAATTAGGAGGTAAGCTTGAGGTTTAGATGCTGGTGGGATTGCAGAGGAATGAGGGGCTTAAACCAAAGCCCACTTCATCCCCGCTTCACACACACACACACAGCCGCCATCCTTGTTTATAGCGAGCTGTGTGAGGAATGAAAGATGTGAGGGCCACGTCGTCGTAAATCTGCCGCTGCTCGGCTTGAAGCTGCCGAGTGGGACCCACAACTCTCCGGCAAGTGTTCATCAATCAATCGGTTCAATTAACAATCGTCCTGGGGTGAAGATTCACTGATAAATTGTCCGACTCCGTCTCGCTCCTGGTGGGATAAAAGACTGAAGTCAAATCTAATATATTTCTTTTTCATTTTGCAATGGCCTGCTTCTTCATTCAGCTCCATTCTCTTCTCTGGCCTCTTTTCTTTTTTCTTTTTTTTTTTTTCATGCTAGGATTCCTAAGCATAAAAGACACATCTCTCCGCCTCTGGTACTACTTTAGTTTTCTCCTAATGCGTTCTGAAAGGCCAATCAGGAAGCGGTCTGAGAAAAGGAGTCACGGAAGTCCTAAAAGACCGCTCGAGGACGACACGGCCCTGATAGGTTTCTGACTCATTCCTGAAACGAATGAATCACTGAAGAACTGAAAGGACTGACGGGAAAATCTGCGTCGAAATCAGAGACGTCGTCTGTTTTCTGTCCACAAAGGCCACGTTCGAGACTTGGCTGTCAGAGAGAAGCGCTGCGGCAGATAATTTGTTTGACAGAGGCCCCGTGGAAGAGAAATGAGTGTGCACATGAAGCTGGGATGAGTGATGCTCCTAACACGGCAATGCATCATCATCAGGGACCGAGGGCACGACGACGGCTGTCTCGGAGACACGTGAACACGGTTTAGTCGCACCACGGGATTGCGTTCCAAACGCGTCACTCGGGGACCTATTTAAATACAAGCTTTAGTTTGTTTTCGATTCGCCGTTTCAATTAGCGAGATTGCTCTTGGTGAATAAAAAGGAAAAGTTCACATTGGAATGGGAGTGCATTAAATCAGAACTGCTTCCTGAAGCCAATCAGCGGAAGTGTTAAAGCTTTCGACACGAGGGCTGACGTTAAGGATCTCAATCCGTCATTTCATTTCGAGTCTGGTGAGCTTGAAGAGGTCCCACAGGAAACACAGCACAGACAAGAAGAAGGATGGAAAGATCCAGAAGACGGTATCAAGATGGTGAAATATGGGGTTAATTGGCTAGTGAAGAGTATGATTATTTACAGAGCTGTCAATGATAAAATAATGTAATATAAATGATTATACATAAATCAGTCAACTCAATAACTCATGATTTATTGATTCAATAAATCAATCAATCATGATTAACCATCAGCAGATGGAGAGGTGGATTAAGAGGGTTTCTACGTTGAGGATCTGAGTTTACGGGCTCATCCATCATGTGAACGATTTAGTAATCATCACCATATAAATTCTCCTGAAGAGAAATCTTTACACCAAAATGCACCTTTACACCAAAATTAAGGATTTATACTCTACATTGACACAAACAGTCAATAAAAATACATTTCTGTCTTCAGGACAGAGGAGTTTACGCTTCATAACTTCAAGAGAGAGATAAAAGAGAGGCTGGTGAGGGGTTTTTTGTTTACAGCTTCTATAACATAAGTGAGAAAAGGAACTTGTTTTGCAACTATAAATGGATAAAAAAAAAAAATTAATAAAGCAAAAATTGCTATCATTGGCAATTTGATATGATATAAAAGAAATAAAACACGTCGCACCACCCCGTCACTGATTTTATTCCTATAACAGCATGCCACCAAAATGATGAATGCCTTATCTATATATATCTTTTGTTCATCTTAAGATACACGACATACTCTGTGTATAACGTTATGAAGAAGAGACGTGTCTCTGCACCGCTTTCTAAACAGAGACGTTCCTGAAAGAGCAACCTGGATTAAAGCTCTATTTGCATTGTTCATACAATCAGTGGGTATAAACAGTGTAATCAAGCTCCCAGTAGGAGCATTTCTCCCAGCACTTAAAGCATGTGGAAGGGATTATGTTCAAGACAAAAGAATTGATTTAAGCTGATTTGTGCTAAGGGGCGTGTGTGATTACCGAGCTTTGAAGTAATGAGCAGATTTTTTTTCTACAGTTTAAGTCAAGTCAGTCATTGTCCTTCCATCCATATGCATGTTATACCATATAAACTATACGGTAAAGAGAATATTAACAATCCGCTGCACCATGCATGACACATATGGAGAAGGTATATATACACAGTTTGACATTTTTATTCATTTAGCTGACACTTCTATCGAACTTACAAACGAGACAGGACACAATATAAAAGAGTCGTGCTAAAAGACTTTCAGTGTTGGTGCTGGGATTTAATTAGGAATACAGTAAGGAGTAAAACACTCTGTGTCATGCTGTTATAGGAAAATGATCAATGAAGGGATGGTGCAATGAAGTGGAGTTACTGTTACCACCCAGAAGGTAATTATTTTCCTATAAAAGCACGTCCCAAACTGTTTTATTCCTCTTACATCACAGCAACTAGTGTTATAGTAAAGAGGTTAACTTACAAACTAGCATCATAGTAAAGAGGTTAATTTACAAACTAGCATCATAGTAAACAGATTATCTTACAAACTAGCATCATAGTAAAGAGGTTAACTTACAAACTAGCATCATAGTAAAGAGGTTAATTTACAAACTAGCATCATAGTAAAGAGGTTAACTTACAAACTAGCATCACAGTAAAGATGGTAACTTACAAACTAGCATCATAGTAAAGAGGTTAATTTACAAACTAGCATCATAGTAAAGATGGTAACTTACAAACTAGCATCATAGTAAAGAGGTTAATTTACAAACTAGCATCATAGTAAAGAGGTTAATTTACAAACTAGCATCACAGTAAAGATGGTAACTTACAAACTAGCATCATAGTAAAGAGGTTAATTTACAAACTAGCATCATAGTAAAGAGGTTAACTTACAAACTAGCATCACAGTAAAGATGGTAACTTACAAACTAGCATCATAGTAAAGAGGTTAATTTACAAACTAGCATCATAGTAAAGATGGTAACTTACAAACTAGCATCACAGTAAAGAGGTTAACTTACAAACTAGCATCACAGTAAAGAGGTTAATTTACAAACTAGCATCACAGTAAAGATGGTAACTTACAAACTAGCATCATAGTAAAGAGGTTAATTTACAAACTAGCATCATAGTAAAGATGGTAACTTACAAACTAGCATCATAGTAAAGAGGTTAATTTACAAACTAGCATCACAGTAAAGATGGTAACTTACAAACTAGCATCATAGTAAAGAGGTTAATTTACAAACTAGCATCATAGTAAAGAGGTTAACTTACAAACTAGCATCATAGTAAAGAGGTTAATTTACAAACTAGCATCACAGTAAAGATGGTAACTTACAAACTAGCATCATAGTAAAGAGGTTAATTTACAAACTAGCATCACAGTAAAGATGGTAACTTACAAACTAGCATCATAGTAAAGATGGTAACTTACAAACTAGCATCATAGTAAAGAGGTTAATTTACAAACTAGCATCATAGTAAAGATGGTAACTTACAAACTAGCATCATAGTAAAGAGGTTAACTTACAAACTAGCATCATAGTAAAGAGGTTATCTTACAAACTAGCATCATAGTAAAGAGGTTAATTTACAAACTAGCATCACAGTAAAGATGGTAACTTACAAACTAGCATCATAGTAAAGAGGTTAACTTACAAACTAGCATCACAGTAAAGATGGTAACTTACAAACTAGCATCATAGTAAAGAGGTTAATTTACAAACTAGCATCATAGTAAAGATGGTAACTTACAAACTAGCATCATAGTAAAGAGGTTAATTTACAAACTAGCATCATAGTAAAGATGGTAACTTACAAACTAGCATCATAGTAAAGAGGTTAACTTACAAACTAGCATCATAGTAAAGAGGTTATCTTACAAACTAGCATCATAGTAAAGAGGTTAACTTACAAACTAGCATCATAGTAAAGAGGTTAATTTACAAACTAGCATCATAGTAAAGAGGTTAATTTACAAACTAGCATTACAGTGAGCAGATTAAACCAGAAATTAGTGTTATACTGAAGTGTTTAATCTACAAACTAGCATCATGGTAAAGTGATTGAACTAAAACTAGCGTTACAGTAAAGACGCTCTTTCACAAATCAGCATTTTGAAAAAGACGTTAACTCACAAACTAGCAGTACAATAAACAGGCCAACACACTAACTTCGGATTCTAGTAAACATGCTAACCCATGTGGGATTCTAAGCTATATAGTAAGTTGTTACTTAGTTATTGTTATTGAATTTGAAGATAAATAAATAAAAATAAAAATGCCTGATAAAAAGCTAAGTTTGGATCTAAGTGAAGAAAATATATGACATAAAATTAGGAACTATATTGTGAATGTATGCTGGTATTCATTTTTGGTTTGTAATAATAATGACGGCATAAAATGAAGTGAATATTAAATAAATCATTTCTCCTGAACTACAGAAACATCAGGATTAGTGTGCTGACTGTAACAGATAACGCTCAGCAAGCAAACACGGTGGATTATTTCCTGTCAGAAGAAAGCTTTGCACTAATTAACCTTGAGCGACTGGGTTACAGGTTACTGGCTGGATAATAGAGCGCTCCGTGTGCGCGTCAGGCCTACGGTTTGTGTAAACGTTAAATGGGATGAGAAACGGAGCACTTAAACCTTTCCTCTCCCTCCTCGTCTGCGATCACGGGCCGTTACGTTACAGAGCGACCGGCCATCCTCGGACGATGTGGATATCAGCGCTGCAGGGGCATCAATCTTTCAGCACACGTGTTAGAACTTTAAGTGGGTCATTAAAATTCATTAAGTGGCTCTCGTCCAAAGGGCTGCTGGGATCATTAGATTTGCAAATGATGTTTCTGTAAAAGTATCTAGTACCGGCATAGTTTACATGACAGTATCTTCAGGACGAAAGGTAATATCCCAATTCTCTGACTAAATAACACACACACACACACACACACGCACACACAAACATTTTAACTCATTATTACCGTGAACAGCCATGTTGTTTGACGTCACTTGCTGAACTCAGGGTTCAGGAAACCGTCCCGAGTAGGAATTCTGAGTTGAGGGGGCATTTTCTTTGGCTTTTCCTAATCAGAGCTCGAGTACCTGATTTAGCCCTCACTTCATTTCTACCTAAAGAGAGCGATGCAGCGGCGCTTTAGTCCTTTAGTCTGTCCAGCACTCTCACCTCCTCATCTGTATACTCTGCTCAGACAGATCAGCTTCCAAACCTTCAACTTTTATGCTAATACCACCGTCATCGACATCGCATCATATCATCGACATTCCGTGGATCGCTAACTAGCCGAGCCAACCTGGATACCTGCATTGCATTGTGGGACTTTGAGTCCAGAGGTTGCACCAACGTCTTCGGGACTTCTACGCTGGATTTCGCACCGGTATGATGTTAGATATGACGTCTCTGGAAAATGATTGATGAGTGAGATAAGAAGTTTTGTATTTAGGACCTAAGAGTGAAACCTGACCTGTTTCGAGATCGTCAAAATTTTTTTTTTATCCTATTGTAACGTCATTGTGTCTTACCATATATACAGTATATGGAGTTTTCTTCTGTGACCAGATGGTTGCGAGTTCAAATCCCCAGATCTACCCGATGAATATACAGTATACAGTGTATTACGTAATGTTTACAGTAAATACTGTGAACAGTACACACCAATGAGATCCTTAGGAAGTCCGGGAGGAGACATGACAGAGTGTGTTATGACCATTTTGTGAATATAAGTGATATATATTAATTATAATAATAAACTCACGTATAGAAAAGCCACCTGGGAAAGTGTCAGTATTTAATATCTGTTTAAATAAAAAATCCAACTTGAGTTTTTTTTTTTAATGATGTTGTAACTAAACATCACGATCCTGCTGAAGTTCCCTCATGAGCCACGACAAATCTCAACCATTACCAATGAAACCTACCTCTCTCTCTCTCTCTCTCTCTCTCTCTCTCTCTCTCTCTCTCTCTCTCTCTCTCTCTCTCGCTCACTCCAGTGCAGCTGATGAAGCGTTTACGCTGCTATGGGTTCAGGACGGCTCCCTGCAGCTGCCATGCGACACCGTGTGCAATACACACACACACACACACACACACACACACACACACACACACACACACCTTGTTTACCACCTCGACCATGAGAGAGCAGAAATTGATCTCTTTTTCACAACTTGATGTTGTTGCGGTTTGTGTTTTCTGTAATACAATTTATTGTAAGAATTTATTGGATATTTCATTTATTTATTTATTTATTTATTTTAAATGGAATTAGGATCATCTCTCATCCCTCAAATGGCTCAAATCTCTCAAACATAGTTTAGATTTTTAACTTAGTTTACATTTTTAGTGCAGTTTTATTTATTTGTTTGTTTGTTTATTACTTTTTTTTTAAAACTTCGTTTAGATCGAAATATATCTAATTTTGTAAATTTTATTGAAAGATACATTTAAATCAGTTTAAAGAGAAACTGTATTTTTGATGGTTTTTTTGTTTTTTTTTACATCTTTATTTACATTTTTAATGTGTGTGTGTGTGTTTTTTTTATTTACTTTACTAATATTTTGAACAGGCACCTCATCAAAATGCTGTTTTAAATGTATTTATTTATTTATTGTTATTTACAGTACATTTTATTGCAGGATAAACTGCCAGAGGTTTTTTTTTTTTTGTTTGCTTTGTTTTGTTTTTAGAATTTTTAAATTAAAATTTTGAATGAATCCAAATTTTTGTTTGTAAAATGAAATTCAGTTTTATTTACCTTTTTTTTTTTTTTACTTAGTTTATATTTAAATACGATTTTATTTTTTATTGAATTGTGTTGAAAGATAAATTTAAATCATTTTAAAGATGTACTGTGTTTTTAAAAATATTTTTTGTACATTATTTTACATTAAAAGTTTTTGCTTGCAATTTTATTTCAATTTTTAGCGTGTAATATTTTACTATTATTATTAGTAGTAGTAGTAATAGTAGTAGTAGTATTTAGGAGAGTCATTTCATCAAAAATGCTTTTTTAAATTAATTAATTAATTAATTTATTTATTTATTTATTCGTTCATTCATTCTTTTTGAGGAGCATCAAACCTTTGTGATATTGTTGGGCAAATTGCCTAAGAACTTTTTTTTTTTTTTTCACTCTTGGTGAAACAGATCCATCTCCTCGACACGCTGGGTCTCGGTTGGAGGCAGCCAGGGGTCACCTTTCTCCAAAAACCACAACATGGGGAACAAAAAAAATGTAGACCTATCATTTATCTCCTTCTGAGAGTAGAGATCATGTGATCACCTGGTCTCATTATGCATAATCGTATGTTTATAATATTACACATCATGCATAATCTTATTTTTATAATATTACACATTACACATAATCTTATTTTTATAATATTACACATCATGCATAATCTTATGTTTATAATATTACACATTACACATAATCGTAGGTTTATAATATTACACATTACACATAATCGTAGGTTTATAATATTACACATTACGCATAATCGTATGTTATTGCACAGCGATGATTGCAAAATTATCAATATCATGAATATTTATATGACCCTGCTGCCCAAATTCTGTTATTCGGCTGTATTTATGGAATATTTAGGGTTGCATTTGAGAAAATAAAGTGATACAGTAGACACACACACTGCAGTGAGGGGAGAGTCCTTGGCAGGTTTGCATCTGTACTCGAAGGACACACTGTAAAACAGATGGTCAGCAAAAACAACCCGATTCTGTCACACACACACACACACACACACACACACACACACACACACACACACACACACACACACACAGAGAAAGGTGGTGTGAGTCAATGCAGCACATGCTGACCACTCACAGCTGGACAGAGGGAGAGAGAGAGAGAGCTGTATCTGACTTCATTAACAATGCTAGTAGATCATTAATACCCATCATTTCTCACTTCTGCAGAATATCGAGCAGAAGTGGACGGAGCAGAGTTTGCTGTAGCTCTAGGACGTTGTTCCACCCACGGAGGCTGGAGCAGCGTCGCCTCCCCACCAGCCTCGGCTCCACCGGTGCCACCGACACACCAGCTTCTATAAATAACTCACCTTTCATTTATTCAGGGGTGAAAACGAAAGTTGGAGGCTCAGTGAAGGACACATGCAGAGGCGACTCACAGCAGACCGATCCTGAGGAAACATTAACAGCACTTAAACATAAAGCAGGAGTGGAGGAAATCTGAGTTCTAGAAACACACAGGATCAAGGGTTGAATCCATTCATGGCAATTCTGAATATAATTATTCTAATTTTTATATGAATAATGAAAAAAATTAATGAATTGTTGTCAAATCGCTGTGGTGCAAGAGGAATGAAACACGTCAGGACATGCTGTAATGGGAAAACAATCAACTCTGGGACGGTAGCAGTAACTCCGCTCCATCGCACCACTCTGTCGCTGATTAGTTTCCTGTAAAAGCATGATACAGAGTGTTTTATTCCTTACTTGCTGACTCTGAGCCGTTCGTATCTCCTGCCGTTATGTCCGTGTGAAGATAACAGAAGCTAAGACGAATCAGGACGATAAACCAGGAGTGCCTGAGGTAGAAAGACGAGCGTTTGTTTGTTTAAGAGCTGATTTTTGCTTAGATGGCACGAGGTGTCAAAGTTAGAAACATACTTTATAGAAGTGACCGTACCGTTCCTTCCACCTGCGCCGACGGCAGCACAGACCACTCTGTCTGTTCACGTTCCATCACATAGAGAGAGAGAGAGAGAGAGAGAGAGAGAGAGAGAGAGAGAGAGAGAGAGAGAGAAAAACGCAGAGTGACAACCCTCCATTATTTACAGCTTCAGTATCTCCACTCAGGACTGCTGCTGTCACAAACATGTCTTCTGTTGGGTTTATTCTGGAGTGATCGTTTCTGTGCACTACGCTAATAAAAGAACCCGAAAACAACGGGTTCCTAGTAGATTTGTAACACTTTTACAAGGCTAAGAACACTAAAACAAAGTGTTTGCCTATCAGAAATTATTTCCGAGTAGAACACTAAGCCATTTAGGAGACCACGAACCCTGAAATAGATTGTTCCTCTATCATAAACAGGTTCAGAGTAGAACCCTGACCCTTAAACAAAGTGATTTCCAATCAGAGATTGTTTCCATTAGAACACTAAGCCATTTAGTAGACCATAAACTCAAATAAAGTGTTCCTCTATCAGGAACGGGTTCCAAGTGGAACCCTGACCATTTAAGGAGGCTATGAACCCTGGAATCATAACTTTTTTACGAGGCTCAGAACCCTAAAAAGAAAATATTTTCAGACCAGAATTGGTTCCAAGTAGAACCCATTTAGGAGGCTCAGAACCCCAATACAAAGTTTATTTCTATCAGAAATGTTTCCATGTAGAACCCTAACTATTTCACCAGGCTAAGAACTTCAAAACAAAGTAGTTTCCTGTCCAAAATATTTCCAAGAAGAACCATAACTCTTTTAGAAGGCTAAGACGACTAACTATTCTTTGGAAGCTAAGAACCCTAAGTATTTTCCTATATCAGAAAGTCGAACCTTTAGCATTTCGGAAGCTAAGAACCCTTAATTATCCAATGATCCGTTAAAGAACCTTTTTATCTAAGATTGCATGTATAACGGGATAAACGTGTGGTACAAACACCTAATTATTGGTCATTGTTTTCCTTTTTAATAACTAGAACCTCGGGACTTTAGTGGTTTTTTTACAGGCTCATCACATGAGTAAGAGTTCTTAACGAAGTAGAAAGGTTCTACCTGGAAGTAGGGAAACACTGTGGTACTTGGTATACACTGTGGGGTTTCTTCAAGGGTTTGTTGGATAATTAAGGGTTCTTTCTTTTGTTGTAGCCTTTTACATAGAACCTTTAAGAGTTCCAAATAGAACTCATTTTTGGAAGAGTGGACCAAGTGTACCAAGCACAATAGGAAAACACTCTGTTATAGGTTTACTTCATGTCTGTTTGCTTGTGCTTGGAAATTAGATCTTTAGATGATGGACTCTCCCGTCTTACCCCTGCCTGCCGGTGCTCTGACCGCTGCTACACACTCTGACACAGCTTTCTGGAAAAGCCTCAGTGAAAAGACTTTTCCGTTGAGTCCTGTCACCTCAGGTTCCCGCATGATAAATGCACCAGCATGACAGTGCTTCCTTCCACGCTTCATCTCCTCAGCTGAGGCCCACAACACGACTCCCGGAATGCGAACGCAAGCGAAGGTGCGCCGTTTCGATTCCATCGCCCTCGCTGTCCGAGAGCGCACGTCAATATTCAATCCATAACATGGCTTACAGGATGAGACAATCTCATAAAATGGAAAAACGGGCATCAGCACTTTTTTTTTTCCCCACCAGCTCCTGGCGTGGTGGTGGTACACAGCCCGTTGAGCGACGCCGGCCATTATTCAACCTGAACCTCGCTCGGCAAGAGCTCAGAGAAGCGCGAAATCAACGGGATGTAATTTCATCTGATGTTCCGAGGAAAGAAAGAGAAAGCGAGGGAGGGATGTGCCACCTCCACGTCCCAGGAGAATGCCTGACCGCCAGCGTAGTGGAATCCCAGATACAGAGTTAAGCTGAAGTATGAGTCCAAGAATGTTTATTCAATTCTGAATAATAAAAAAGAGGCAGCTCTCAAATGAAAACGTCGCTGAAAGATAATCCTGTGCATCCACAATTAAACACAAAGAAAGAAAAAAGTGGAACAGAAAGTTGAAATGTGACGATAATTATTACTTTAGATGATATACCTTATGCAGATGTAGTACAACAGCAGAAGACCACATCAGGTTCCACTCCAACCAGCCATAAAAACAACCTTGTTCCAGAAAGTCGGAAAAAAGACGACGATATTTTTCCAATCTCTCCAGGTTCCTGTTCATAGCTGTCAGGAGTGGACCCCATCCGCCTCAAGGTTTGACGTGTTGTGAGGTGCTTTTCTGCTCACCATGGTTGTAAAGAGTGGTTATCTGAGATACCGTAGCCTTCCTGTCAGATTGAATCAGTCCGGTCGTTCACCTCGAACCTCTCGAACCTTCAGGATACGTGGTCCAGAAAATGGATGGATGTTTATTTGGCACTTTAGTTGATCATTCAACAACCTGAGTGCTAATACTAAGACACTCACTGAATCAGTTCTGCTAAACGAAGCCTGGTGAGCATCAAATGAATCACTTAAACAACTCTTAAGTGTAGCCTTATGCCATTTTGCAAACAGTAAACACGTAATTACAATCAAGGCTGGCCTCTTGCATCAATCAACCGCTGGGGTTGAAACCTCTGAAGCGTCAAATATAGAACACTGTCGTCGGCCAGCACCGTAGAGCCCAAGAGTCATGGATGACCTCGAACAGGTGAGTGACGTGCGTCGCTTTGCCCTCTGCAGCCATCACTGCTGATAAAATCTCTTCAGCTTCATCACACACTGACCTGCGCTAAACTTCGTGCATCAGATTTACAGTAATAAGTAACCTTATCAGATCTGTGCGTCAGAATGAACGGCAAAACACGGGTTTAACCCGTGGCTTTGACTCATCCGTGCCATAAATACCTCCTCTTTTGAACCAGGGGCCTTGTGGGATATGAAAGGAAGTCAGACCAGTGGCACGGTGTGTATGTAAAGAACAACCTAACAGGTGTCTTCCTAACATCATGGAAAGCAACGAATGCTAAACATACAGCATATTTCCATCATAATGTATATTAATAGACTGGGCGCTATGTCGCTAGCTTAAGCCACTCTATAATTCACTCGGATCTAATCCACTGGTTCCAGTATAATTAACGAGGGGCTACGTTCTGTAAACTTTCACATGGTACAACAGCTCTAACTAGCATCCAAATGCTAGTTAGATCTCTAAGCAGCAATTTTAAGACCACTTTTTCTTACTTCAAATGGAGTCGATTAGCCAACTGTCTTCAGGGATTGGACTGGAGGCAAATATAGCTAACACGTAGCTAAGCAACATCATTTGCACACACATAAGCATCTTTATTATTGTTATTTTTGGATTTAGGAATGGAGTTAGCACTTAGCGCAGTGCGTAGCATATTTGTTCACCAGAGGTGCCAACCTTTACAGTTTAGCATTAGCCAGATTTGGGAGACACCTGAAAACGATCCGTCTGCTTTACTCCTCCAAGATTTTTCAAAATTTGCCTTTGTTAGAAGCTATTTTAACTTAGCGTGGACTTTATGTGAATGAGATTAGAACAGTTCTTGTGAGACGATGCAAAACAAGACGTTATGAGTGGTGTTTTTTTGTTGTTGTTGTTGTTGTTGTTGCTCCGCTGTTGACTTACTGTTGCTTGGTGCAGATTTGGGGGGGAAACAATATTGGAAAATCTCTGCCTAGGATTTTCTTGTCAGCACTGTTAAGCTATTAGCTACATTAGCCTTGTAACTCAAGTGCAAAATGAAAGAAACACACTTCCTGTCTGAGCTACCTGACTGCATGTGCAATTACAAGGAAACTATATACATACATTTCATTTCTGACTGAGTTTTTTTTTTTTTTTTCTTAAGTAAAATCTTCCACTAAATGAAATTAATAGATGATCCCTAGCATATAAATAATAGGTGAAGATAATGTGACAGCTGTCTAGTTCAGCACACATGAACAGATGCAGTTTATTATATCTATATTTCAAAAGTTCAATGATTAGAGTAAATGTCAGCGGGTTTTTTTTTTCAAAGCTGCAGTTTAATTAAGCCATGATGGAGGAGATTAGTCAGTCGTGATCCGAGTGGCTATTTGTTGAGTTCGTAGATTTATGACGGATCGATTTAACACATCTGTTTCTCAATAAGGAGCATTAAGAAGGATTATTATTATTATTATTATTAGCCTCGAACAAGAAAAGGATCCGATCTAGAACAGGATCAGACCGTAGGACCTTACTCTAGATGTCAATAGATGCTGATAAATTACGTCAAAGTACGCTTTGACTGAGAGAATATCCCCAGATACTGTCAGTACCTTAACGCTGATTTGATTTGAGGTTAATTATCTATTCAATAAAATATCACTGAGACCTCAAAGGGTGCCAATACTTTGTTGCGAACACAAATATCGCGACATACTGTGTATCGTGTAAATCCACAGCCATACAGGTCACTACGCAGGCGTATCATTACTCACTGTACCCTATCTGTTGCTCTGCACAATGTATTGGCACCCCTGTTATATCAGTTCTAGCATGGACTTCATTAAAAACGCATCCTATAACAAAAACCGTGTGAGCCGATTCCCGGAAAAGAGCCAGGATGCCCTTTACTATTATGAATATGAGTTGTGTTTCTATACTGCCACCTGCTGTACAACTCTGAGCATCGTCCACAATCCCACTGTTACTATTAAAAACAACCAGCACATGCAGGAATTTATTTAAAAATAAAAAAATAAATAAAAAAAATAAGACAACAATGAAGAGAGAAAGATCAGTGTTCACATTATGTATTTGTGCTTCGGCAAACAGCAACGTCACAGAAAGACAAGTTCAAAAGAAATTCTGCTCCTAACGTTAGTAGTAATAAGGTGAGAACTAAAAGAACGCATGGAACCAGTTGCGTACCAGGTGATAAAATAAGGAACATGGAACTGCTCAATCTCACTCACACACACACACACACAAATACTCTCCCAGACACACACACACACACACACACGCAGGCTCAGGGTTACACATGCTGTGCAAATTTAAGATCACTCCCCCAAGCCAGAGCAGGTGTGTTGGTGTGTTTTAGGCTGTGTGTTTGCTCTCTCCGTTTTCAACAATCTTCCTCTTCTTCTCTTCT
>CM042550.1:19722105-19747105 GCA_023630585.1 Cranoglanis bouderius | reverse complement strand
TGATTCTCACTTGTGTCTTTAGCTTTGTTATATAGGACTAGCTCTTGGTTTCCTTGAAGCTTCTGGAGGGATGGTGATGTCATCTTCAGGGTCAGCAATTGAGCACACTTCTTCCTCAATGTTTCGCTGGTGAGTCCACGACATTTCCAGAGGTTTAAGAAGTGAGAAATGGTGTTTGATGCCTGAGGCCTTTTTTGTCCAGACCCACTGTCTGTTCTTCTCAGCAGCCTCAGGGAGAGGGGTTTTATGGCTTTACAATGTGCCTGGCCTCATACTACTGACTCTTTTAGGTAATTTTCACGCTTGGCTGTTTGCACTGAAGGCTTGCTATGTTTGGGGAAGTGAAGTGAAAGCTGTTTTCCAATCTTGGGAGAGTTCCAAAGAACCAATCCCTGGTCCTCTTGAAAATCTGGGATTCGCCCAAAACAGAACTGTAGTGTGGTCTGCATCAGGCTTTGCTGGCTTGATGATGGGCCTGACCTTCTACTTCTTACTCATGTACATAGGTCTTTTCACACTTGGCTGTTGTCACAGAGAGTTTAGTATGTTTGGTGAAGAGAAAGCCATTTTGGAGCTAGGGAGAAGTCCAGGGAACCAATCCCTGCTTCTCTTGAAAATCTGGGGTTTGCTAAAACCAAAACATAGACCAGTCTGCATCCTGTGTGAAAGCTATCTACTCTCAACTCCAAAAAGTTGTCCACATGGCTACAAATCCTCAAGCTCTATTTGCTGGATTCTGACTTTCCAGCCAGGTTGTTGGGTGTCCACTGAAAACTCAGCAAGTCTCTCGCCTTGTCCACAGCATCCTCCCGGGTAAACTCTAAGGAGGCCCACAGTACAAGGTCTGGCCTGAGGTTTGTTGTGGCGATCGCAGCTGGAAAACAGAGCTTCTGGCCCATGTCATCAAGCAACTTCTAGTTCTGGACCTTGTCTCTTTTGTAGCTGTGAAGAGCTTGGAATGATTCTAGCCATCCCTGAGGTGGGTTACAGGACACAGCAGGAGGTAGTGCATTGTTGTTCATCAAAGGGAAACTTTTCTGAAACTAAAGTAGTGAAAAGTGAGAGAAGAGAAGCCATGCTCAGCATCAGCAAGATGCTTCAAACATACAGCGTGATGATCACAAGGCAAATGCTTTACCACTGTACCACCTGTGAAGTTGTTAATTGGTGTGAAAATAAAATCTTTTGGTTTACTGAATCAAGTTATTTTTCTAGTCTTGGCCAAAAAGCTGTAACAGTACTGTTTTTTTTTCTTGTAGGTTGGTTTTATAAACTTTTAATTGTGAAGGACATGATCATGTTGTGCAGGCCGGTCTCCAGGGCACGAGCAGTGGGAAGCCACACGCCAACGAATTCCCCTGTAAAGGAACCACAGCTGAAACTCCTCCAACTGCACCCGATAACAAGGCGATTAATGAGGCAGCAGATCCCGCTGTGGAGCTGCCGTGGGCTGGAGGGTCCACATGAACAAGCAGTGGGGAAAAAAAAGAAGATGAAAACTGATGAAAGCAGTGCATATGAGAAACTTGATATCAGATCTAAACAGAGTCCATGGCCATGAGGAACGCCCCCCTTGGAGAAGAATGGACGATCGCTCCCCGAGGAAAATGATTATGAGCCCAGAATCCCAGAGCTCAGTGGATTTAAGTGCCGCAGGAGGTAGAGCTAAAATTTAAACACAGAAACCATTTGATTGATGTTACAACACAAAGGCGAGTGTAAATCTAAGGTTGAACAATTTTATCCTGATTCACGTATACCATGGAGCTTGAATTCTCGAATCTTAGTTTATCACAAATCACAGGTTAATATGAATATATGAAAGTTTACAGTATATTGTGGTAATATATTATCGTTTTTTTAGTCACTCATTCTGTTTATGGCTGACTCTCCACATTATCCTTGGGTAATCACTGGCAAATTGTTGCGGTATAAGAAGAATAAAACACTTGAGGATGTGCTGCTATAGGAGAATAATCAGCTTTGGGGTTGTAACAGAAACTTGATTACTTTCGTAAAAGATTCAATCATTTGGGGACTTTAATAATAACAATATTAATAATAATAATAATGATAAGAAGAAGAAGAAGAAGAAGAAGAAGAAGAAGAAGAAGAAGAAGAAGAAGAAGAATCACAAAAATCCCCCAGCCAATGGCTTGACATTACTAATTACTACCTTATTTGGGTATGATCTGCAGTCTCTGCTGCAGTCGTGACCTTCGGCGGTAGAGCCAGGGATTAATTTTGGATGGGGGGGGGGGGGGTGAGGAAATCTATTAAATAAATCCACAGTAGTAGCACGAATTTGTTATTTAATCATAATCTGTCATCAACCAGAGTCACCATCCATCCATTTTCTGTACCGCTTATCCTACACAGGGTCTATCCCAGGGAAGTCGTGGCACAAGGCAGGGGACACCCTGGACAGGGTTCCAACCCATCGCAGGGCACAATCACACACTATGGACAATCTGGAAATGCCAATCAGCCATGTCTTTGGACTGGGGGAGGAAACTGGAATACCCGGAGGAAACCCCCAAAGCACGGGGAGAACATGCAAGCTCTGCGCACACAGGGCAGAGATGAGATTCGGACCCCCAGCCCCGTCGGTGCGAGACAAACGTGCTGACCACTAAGCCACCGTTTCCACCCAGAATCACCAGTAACAATAATAACATGGTCATTTTTTACAGTGTGTTCCACTGAATATGATTAAAATAAGATGCTAGATGCTAGATGCTGCAGAAAACCTCTGGTGGTCATCTGCCTATACCCCTGAGATACCCCTGAGATCAGAGTGTAGCTAAAAGAAATGCCTGATCCTGATTAGTTAATCATGTTTTTAACCATAGCAAATAAAATATGCCAATTAAATATGATTACACAAACTAAGAGATGTGTTTATTTGCTGGTTTGAGGATGATTAAATATAGAATCACACTGATGCCTTTGTTGACTCGGTATGAACATCATTATGGTGTAATTCCTGTTCAAAACAACACTGAATAATTATTATTATTATTTTTTTTTTGTGCAACAATTGTGCTATAACGAGGTTCTTATAAGGTGTAGAATACTGTATAATGAGCTGTATGTTATAGTAACCATCCAAGAACCAGCCAGAAAAGAACAGTCCCACCCACATCTCTCGTCCCAGTGTTTCCAGTTTAAGCCACACCCACTTAGGATTCAAATCTGAATATACAGATACAGATAGTGTCATTGTGTTACACCACTACTGAGAAGGTAGTCCTGGGACTTTTTTTTCAAATCAGGAATGAGGAATACGGCAGAACCATTACACTCAGTGCTCATAGGCCTACATTCCACCTCCATAAGCCCCCTACAGCAACTGAAATTTATAAAGGCTTATTCTAATAGGTGTCAGCTATCATGATGACTGCTTTTGTCAGTTTTGATGTCAAGACTGTTATGACACTTGACTTTGTCATAACAGCTGACGTTGTAGCTCACTGATGTCGATGTGACATGACAATTCAACTCACTTGATATAAGATTAATACGTTACGGTGCCATGACACCGTCTTATGCGTTCATACTGTACAGGCAGAAATAAGACACGCCCGACTAAATTCCGAGTTTACCTTTCTTTCATCGACACGTTTTCACTTCGGTTTCCTACATTGCCCACGATGCCTGCCGAGAGTGTTGATTTAGCCCTTGCTTCATCTCTAAAGAGAGCGATGCAGCGGCGCTTTAGCCTTTTATATCTGTCCAGCTCTCTCACCTCCATAACACCATAACCACTCAGCACCAGAATCACTAAACACTAATATCACTAATATTTCAATCTAAACATATTTAATGTGGTTCAGGCTGGAGATTTCCTTTAAGGCGAGACCGCGGTTTGAAAACCGTCCCATATTATTCTCTCTTCCTCGGATTCTCTCAGATCCATCCTTTACCTCTTTCTCAGATATTCTCCTTCTATTTCTCCAATCCTCTCACTTTCAGATTCTCTTTCTCAGGTATTCTCTCTCCCTGTGTATTTCCTTTCTTTCGGATCCTGTCTCGGTGTCTGATCCATACACACACACACACACACACACACACACACACACACACACACACACACGCACACGTATAAAACATTTTGAGGATGACTCAAGAACACCGGTCATTCTCTCTTTGCTCTCGGCCTCATTTAGCGCTCAGACACACTTTTCCTCCTACACACAAACACATACACAATTCATAATGACTATAATAAAAGGAAAAAAAAGTGATGAAACAGAGAGAAACTGCAGACTCGCTTCCCTCAGGATATTGAAACTTTTTTTTTTATCTCCATCTTTAAAATGTTCACACACACACCACACACACACACACACACACACACGCACGTGCACTTTGTCAAACGTCTCACATTAAAGCTTCTGATATAATTAATGGTCTTAAAAATAAATAAAGCCAAGTGGCTCTGTGTGAACATTTCACACACACCACAGATATTTCCGTTATTTCCCATTCTCTTTCTTATTCTAATTATACGACCTTTTTTTTCTTTTTTTTTTAAACTATTGATGCATTTTTAATTTTTATTTTAATTATTGATCCATTTGAGACTTGGTCTTCATGAGCACTATGACTGGCTGAGGTTTTCTTTTCAAACAAAACAAAAAAAAAGCAGATAAAGCAGTTTCGGTGTAAACAGGGGTTATGTGTGAAAGATCTAATATTTTTTAAATTATGACATCACTCAGCTGTCAGACAAACATAAAAGAAGCACAAGAGCAAAGACAGAGAGAACAGAGAGAGAGAGAGAGAGAGAGAGAGAACAGAGAGAGAGAGAGAGAGAGAGAGAGAGAGAGACAGAAAAGAGAGCTGAGTAAATCATCTTATATTGCCTTTTCTTACAAATCGAACAAAATCCAACCCCACTGTCGTCGTACAATCAAACTGGCTTACTGTCTGAGTGGAGTTTCTCCACATATCTGTTTGGGTTCCTCTGGGTTCTCCGGTTTCCTCCCACCTCATAAAAACATGCTGGGTAATCTAAATTTCCCCTAAGTGTTTCTTAGTTTAAACCAGAGGCCAAAAAATTGATTTTGCGCCTGTTTTGGTTGTGTTCAGCACTGCGTTATAACACCAGTAGTGGTTAATGGCTCATATGAAAGTAGACGCTCATGGGCTTTTGCAGTTTTACATAAGTATTTCTTTTTTTTTTTTTTACCTACTAAACGTTATCATTTTATTGTGGCAGTTGTACACGGTGTTTGAATATCAAAAAAGCTTTAGTTGTGCTGTCCGTTTTATTTCTGTATCAGTGTTATTGTGGAGATGTGTGAATCGTTTGCCCAGCAGTGTGCTCACACCCCTCCCCTTTCCCATCGCCCTGCTCACCGGCAGCTAAACACAGTGTCACGATACTCTACACACAGAAACCCAACAGTCTCCTGACTAATCTTATAACGGACTTGCGGCGATGAAATTATTCATTTGTTTATACTGATCGAAAATGTCCGATAAGTCGATTTCAATTCCTCTGCCGGAATCGAACGCCGGTGTACTGCGAGAAACGTTTAACGGCTCGGTATAAGAAACAGCGATGTTGAGAATTCGACTCTAGTTTGCCGTTGAGGTCTGGTTCTGGATTGGTGATGTTAAAAGCGACATGGGAAGAGGAAGCCGATAAAGAGGCGATAAAGTCGGTATCAAATTATGCAGGGATTATTCTCGTCTCGATGGACCTTTGGTTTCCTGAGCAAGCAAGTGTCCAACAATCCTGTAAAATATAAAGGATTACAGAGCTAAAGATCCACAAAAAAAAGGAAAAGAAAAAGAAAACAGCTTGGATTTAAGGTCTTAAAGGCTATTAGGGCATCAATCCTACACTTGGACAAAACAGATAAAAGAAAAGAGACAGGGTGATATAGGGATACTTCCTGATCAGATCAGACTCAGTGTACCATTCCGAGAGGATGATCCTGAATAACTCCGACGCAGGAACCACAAATCTGCTAGCCAGCTGTTTTTATGTGATAAGTGGAAGCTATTTATGGTACGAGGCAATTACGGGCGTGTCCAAGCTGATAAGTGGATGTGATTACAAACTCAGGGAAGGGAAGGGAACTGGGAAAGGCAGCTTAGGAGTGTGAGCAGCAATAATAACTCAATCAATACCCACATGTCAATTATTCTACAGATCCATGAAACGAGACGGTGGCCGTCTCATTTAAAGTTAAGAGCTCGGTTCAGCCTAAAAGTTGCCTTCGTAAATTTGGCTCAAAAATTGCCTTCCACCTCGAAACAACACAAGGTGGAAGGTCGGCGGGAGCACATGAGCCGCTGCGGAGCGCAATAAAAAAGCAATTATTTTCAAACATTCTGCACACGGTCATTATCCTAACACCCACACGTCCGGCTCTAATTGCAGTGCGTGTATATGTGTGTGTGTGTGTGTGTGTGTGTTTGTGTGGTCAATCGCTCGTCCAGGGAGACTAAGAGCTTTTTGCTCTAGACCAGAAGATGGAGTCATGCAGTGGGCGTTGTGGGTCCACTATAATTTTTTAGCACTAAGTCCTCCTAGATTCAGTCTTACAGCTCTAATAGTGCCGAACATAATTGCAGGCCTCATTAAAGGTCTTTAAAAAAACGTCAGATTAGTCCCCGCTTGTTATGTTTGTGCACTTAGTGACCAAAATAAGTCTGGATGTTAATCTGCGCCACCGAGGCGTACTGAGGCATTAACATGAGAGTGTTTCGTAACGTTTGTTTTTCAGCAGGTTAGCCACATCAGCCACAATTGAAATTTTATTTTGAGATTTCTCCTCTTTTATTTATTTGTGTATTTTGTGGGGGCCTTCAAAGCTTGGGTTCTGTTTCAGGACTAATATACAGCGCCCTCCTCTAATATCGGCCCCCTTGGTAAATATGAGCAAAGAAGTCTGTGAAAAATTGTCTTTATTGTTTCATTTTTTGATCTTTTGTTCAAAAAAATTCACAAAAATACTCTGCTGTCATGGATATCAAACAATTGCAAACACAACACAGGTTTATCCAAAAAAAAATCTTTTGTTAAATATAGGTGTGCAACAATTATTGGCACCCTTTTAGTCAATACTTTGTGCTGCCTCCCTTTGCCAAGATAACAGCTCTGAGTCTTCTCCTATAATGCCTGATGAGGTTGGAGAATACATGGCAAGGGATCTGAGACCGTTCCTCCATACAGAATCTCTCCAGATCCTTCAAATTTTGAGGTCCACACTGGTGGACTCTCCTTTTCAGTTCATCCCACAGGTTTTCTATGGGTTTCTGGTCAGGGGACTGGGATGGCCATGGCAGGACCTTGATTTTGTGGTCAGTCAACCATTTTTGTGTTGATTTTGATGTATGTTTTGGATCATTGTCCTACTTGAAGATCCAACCACGGCCCATTTGAAGCTTTATGTTGGTTTCATCTGACCATAGAACCCGATCCCATTTGAAGTTCCAGTAGTGTCTGGCAAACTGAAGACGCTTTTTGAAAAGTTTGTTCTTGGATGAGAGTAGAGGCTTTTTTCTTGAAACCCTTCCAAACAACTTGTGGTGATGTAGGTGACTTCAGATTGTAGTTCTGAAGACTTTCTGACCCCAAGACGCAACTAACTTCTGCAATTCTCCAGCTGTGATCCTTGGAGATTTTTTGGCCACTCGAACCATCCTCTTCACAGTGCGTTGAGACGATATAGACACACTTCCAGGTATCTCCAATTCCAGGTTGATCCAGTTGACTGGAACTTCTTAATTATTGCCCTGTTGGTTGAAATGGCCATTTTCAATGCTTGTGCTGTTTTCTTATAGCCACTTCCCATTTTGTGAAGCTCAACAACCTTTTTGCCCCACATCACAGCTATATTCCTTGGTCTTACCCATTGTTATAAATGAATAAAGGAATTTCACCTATGTGTTACCTCATATTTATACCCCTGTGAAACATAAGATAAGATAGATATATATAATGCCAAACACCAACTGACCAATCAGATTTGAGTTTGAAAGTAGAACGAAGAAATAATAATATCTGCCCCGAGCCAAAATGTTGAAAGTGAATAAAGTTTTTAGATATGTGACTCATAAATAGCAGTGTGGTCACTGCTTCTCTATTCAGGGCGAAGGGAATTCTCCTGAGTGTGGCACGACTGAGTGTTTTAAAGACAGACGCATTATTTTGCTTGCTGGATGATGCGACTGTGAGATCAAACACCTCCCTGGCTTTCTGATAGCACCAAGACAAAGCATGAAGGTTAAATCAAGCCGAACGGCTAATCACTCATCTGCCTACAGCGTGAGCGAGGGAGTGAGTGTGTGTGCGTGTGTGTGTGTTTGTTAGATGTGAAATGAGCGCTAGGCCTTTGGATGGGAATTTGCACATTACAAAAACACCAGAGCAGAATTATTCATTTTGTTTTGCTGAGTGCTACAACATGGATGGAAATGAGTGCTGACACACACACACACACACACACACACACACACACACACACACACACACACACACACACACACACACACAGAGACACACAGAGAGCAAAAAATAAACTAATAGTTAAATTGTCTACTCTAAAGGGCACTTTCACACTTTCACATTTGCTGAGTCTGAATCAGAGCAAAATTGATTCTTTTGGTTCTTTTGCTATTTGACTCGATTTGACTCACAGTACAAATGATCAAACGAACCAAAAAGTTGTCTGAGCGACTCATAAAGTTCTTTTTTGTCTGTGGTCATAAATACGGAGAGCCTGGTGTATGTAGAAATCACAAAAACAACCCGAGCTTGGAGAACACAGAGTCAGTGCCAAATAAACGATTCGATACTATATAAATAATTTGTTTAAAACATTTTGTATATCACATCCACGTGCATCTGGCTTTTTATCCAGCTGTCAGTTCATTTACGTCTCTTGTAGATTTGTTAAATTCATGAATGAGTTCGTCTTTTTTGAATGAGTCACTAAGCTGAATGAGTCAGTGTCTGTCATTAATACACTGAGTCATTCCTATCATTCAGGTGCAGTTGGAAAATGCAAACTGAAAAATTGACACATGGGAGCCATTTCTGTACATACCCATAACAGATTTGATCATTTTCACACAGAGATTTTATGTAGGCTTAAGTTTTGTGTTTATCTGTGGGTCTATTTAAATATATGCTATACATGTAAACCAGTGAATATTTTCAGTCATGACTGAGATTCACTCCCCCAGTGATTGAATCGGTGAATCTTTATTTATCATGGCCAAGATTTGCTCCTCTTGTTTAGCAGGTCAGTGTTTGAATCATTGAGTCATTTTGATCATGGCCAAGATTTGCCCATCTTGTTTAACAGTTTGAATCAGTGAATCATTTTGATCATGGCCAAGATTCGCTCCTCTTGTTTAGCAGGTTAGTGTTTGAATCAGTGAATCATTTTGATCATGGCCAAGATTCGCTCCTCTTGTTTAGCAGGTTAGTGTTTGAATCAGTGAATCATTTTGATCATGGCCAAGATTCGCTCCTCTTGTTTAGCAGGTTAGTGTTTGAATCAGTGAATCATTTTGATCATGGCCAAGATTCGCTCCTCTTGTTTAGCAGGTTAGTGTTTGAATCAATGAATCATTTTGATCATGGCCAAGATTTGCCCATCTTGTTTAACAGTTTGAATCAATGAATCATTTTGATCATGGCCAAGATTTGCCCATCTTGTTTAACAGTTTGAATCATTGAGTCTTTTTGATCATGGCCAAGATTCACTCCTCTTGTTTAGCAGGTCAGTGTTTGAATCAATGAATCATTTTGATCATGGCCAAGATTCGCTCCTCTTGTATAGCAGGTCAGCGTTTGAATCAATTAATCATTTTGGTCATGACCAAAATCTACCCCTATGCTACAGGAGATCAGTGTGTGAATCACTGAGTCATTTTGGTCAGGATGATGGAATCAAGTGAATAATTGAACTCATTACTGAGATTTACTCCTCACAGTAATGAATCCTATCACTTGAGTCAATGAGTTCATTGAATCCTTTTTGGGCTCATTCAAAATTGGAATTGAATCATTTAACTAAAGTGACTCAAATGACTCTGGTCAGTGAAACGACTGAACGATTTCATCCCTAGTCTGTTGTGATGCATACTCGGAGTTGCTATCTGATTAAAACCCAGTTTGAATGTGAAAAATCAATTGTTTTCCAAATACTTTGAAAGTTTTTGTGTATGTGTATGTTTTAAAGAGTGGATTCTTCTCCTGAAGTCTACTGTGAAGCCGAGTCGATTTATCGAGCCTCCAGGGGGTCATCTAACGAACTTCACTCGTGCTAATAAAGCACTGGAAAAAGTCCTTAAAATGTCAACGTGGATTCCCTCGAGGAGCAATGTCGAGGCCATGAGTGTGCGCTAAGACAAATATTGAAACACTCACTGTCTCTCCTCTCACTTTTTTTTAAATAGCAGTTCGCTCAGATTAGTTGCTTTGAAAGCAGAATACACAATTTATTCCTTTTATATTACACGCTGCTGGTTTCAGATGTGTGTGAATCTGAGATTTGTGAGAGTGGAATTCTTTTTAAAGCTATACAGAGCCGAGCTTTGACAGACGACGGCGATATTTTAATGAATCTTCTGAGGTATATGATGAAACCCTCGTGACAGTTTTGAGTTGTTGACATGCGTGATGCCCATGCAGCTCGTTAGCGCGCGTGCCGAGAGCAAACAAGAATGCATTACGTCTCATTAAAACAACACAGAGAATGCAGGCCATCCGCAGCAGGCTGTTTATAGAGCTGCGAAATAATAGCTGCTTTTATTTTTGGAGCTCTAATTATGAATTTATGCACATACAAATCTCTGTGACTTAATTAAAGGATCAGTGGAGCATCGCAATTAATTATGTTTAGACTCAGTGGGAAACTGTTTAGAGAGTTGGAAAAGGGCAATGGGATAAAATATCATAGCAGTTGGGCTATTGAGCAAGAACCGTAGAGGTGTCTACAATTACCTGATTCACGGTCCTTGAATTAGTGATTCATTCCTCTCTCATTCAGCAGGTCAGTGTTTGAATCAGTGAGTCATTTCAGTCACGACTATGATTTGCTCCTCTCTCGTTCAGTGTATGCATTCTTGTGACTGATTCAGTGAATCATTTCAGTCCTGACTGAGATTCACTTCTCTCTCATTCAACAGGTCAGTGTTTGAAACAGTGAGTCACTTTATTCATGACTGACATGCGCTCCACTTTCATTCAACCAATCGGTTGTTCCAATCAGTGAATCATTTCGGCCATGACTGAGATTCACTCCTCTCTCATTCAACAGGTTAGTGTTTGAATCTGTGAATCAATTTGGTCATGCCTATGGTTCACTCCTCTGTCACGCAGCAGATCAGTGATTGAATCAGTGAATCATTTCAGTCATGACTGAGATTTTCTCCTCCCTCATTCAACAGGTCAGTGACTGAATTACTGAATCAACTGAGTCATGACTGAGATTCACTCCTCTCTCACGCAGCAGATCAGTGATTGAATCAGTGAATCATTTCAGTCATGACTGAGATTCACTCCTCTCTCACGCAGCAGATCAGTGATTGAATCAGTGAATCATTTCAGTCATGACTGAGATTTTCTCCTCCCTCATTCAACAGGTCAGTGACTGAATTACTGAATCAACTGAGTCATGACTGAGATTTGCACTACTTGCATTCAGCAGGTCAGTGTTTGAATCAGTGAATCATTTCAGTCATGACTGAGATTTACTCATCGTTCATTCAACAGCTGAGTGTTTGAATCAGTGAATCATTCTGCCATCTTCTTCCTGTAATCATGGAAATTAGCATTACTTTAATAGCGCCCCCTGCAGTACTGGAGTACGTGAATAGTAGCCTCTGCATTAAGTATCCTGAGGCTTTTACGCACAAGCACTGGGGCAGTGTGCACGTCAGGTGGCGAGTTGAATAAGTGTGGCGGTAACGGTGATAATAACTCTGTTTGTGCTTGGATTACAGTCTGCATCACTTGTAAATTCATCAAAATAAGAGAATCCGCCTGAGGAATGAATGCAGATGATGCTTGAGGGACATGTAAATGGAAAAGTAATTATGGATCTATGAAATCTCAAGCTGTTTTACTATAATATGGGGCTCTATGGTATAAGCTGCAGAATATATGTGAATCATTTACACAATATACAGCACTGAAATGTCTTGCTTCTGAGAGTAGGCTCCTTAGGTAGGCAGCATTTCATTTAAATAAATTTAAAAAAAAAATAAACAAATGTGAAATGCTGTGATTTGGAGTGTATAGTGTAAAAAAAAAAAAAATAGACTAAAAAGGTCTGTAAAAAATGTAATAAAATTATATCAGTTAAAGTAAATGTAAATGAATGGGCTATTATTATTATTATTATTATTATTATTATTATTATTATTATTATTATTATTTTGATAGATGGAGCCTGTCAAAAAAAAAAATTTTTATCAGTAATGTTTTCTAGATCTTTGATGCGTAAAAAAAAAATAAAGGTCTGGTCTAATTTTGTTTATCACATGGTATCTCTAAAAAGCTAAAGAGCAATGGTTTACTAATATAGTAATTAAAAAACAAATAAACAACATAAACATGATAAAAGGTTATGCAATTATGATGATATGTAAATTTATTATAACAACATGACTAGCACGAACGTGTCATCTGGCTCGCTGCATGTAGGCCATTTCCCAAATGCCAATAAGCACAAAGTAAATTATCTTTGGCTCCCGTTGCGAGGTCTGTGTCGATACTAGCCACTGATTAATTGTGTGGTTTGGCACTCACTCCATCGCCTATAATTTATGTGGAACGCAGCCATGACCTCAGTGGTATTCCGAGTGCAAGCTGCAAATATAATTAAGGAGAAGAAACAAAACACTGGATCTTGTTTATAGATTTGTGTCCCCTCCCCCTTCGATCGGCTCATTTCTGACTTCGGATTTGCGCAGGTCTTGGATTCATTCGGTCATGACATATGCAGAGCAAGGAGGTGTCCCATCAGCGTGGTACAAACATGAATGATGAATGAATTCAGGTGTTTATCTTCATCCCGCCTCAAGCTGTTCATAAAAGTCAACCTAATTAGGCCATGATGGTGCTGCCATTAATGTGTGTGTGTGATGTACATGACAAATCTGTAATCACGTACAAAGTCGCAACTGGTGCTGTTAACTTTACTTTAATGTTTCTCCCGTCACCGTCTTGAAATATTTTTCCATTACTCTGCTCTTTTTACTCTACTACATTTGCTCGCTTTTCTTATCGTGAACGTGCTAAGCACCATTATGATGCAGGTTTTGTTCTGCTAGCTAGTTGGAAAGCTAGCTAGTTAACAAGGCAGTGAGACTATATTGTCTGTCATGTCTGCCAGACTGATTTTTTTTTGCCCAACTTTGAGAGTTTTGTTCCATCCAGATGCTGCCTCGTGTGTTAGCAAAAAAAGTTTTCTGTCTGCTACTACTACCAACTGTATTTAGTCTCCCAGCGTGCAAATTCATATTCAAATTCATATCATATTCATATCATATATGTATGTACGATTTCTAGAAATGATTGAATGAGCCGTTGTATTGATGCCAGCTCCTTAATCATCTAACATTAGATATGTAAATAAATATAATCATAAATGCAGTAATGGTCACTATATTCAAACCCAGAATACGTATACAACAACATATGACTATGTGTGATGCGAACATCCAGGTATAACCCTACAACCCCTAACCCTAACCCCTAAATCTAACCCTTAACCCTAACCTCTAACGCCTAACCCTTAACCCTTAACCCTAAACCCTAACCTAACCTCTAACACCTAATCCTTAACCCTACCCTCTAACGCCTAACCCTTAACCCTAACACCTAAATCTAACCCTTAACTCTAACCCTAACCTTTAACGCCTAACCCTTAACCCTTAACCCTAACCTAACCTCTAACACCTAATCCTTAACCCTACCCTCTAACGCCTAACCCTTAACCCTTAACCTCTAACGCCTAACCCTTAAACCCTAGCCCCTAATCCTAACCCTTAACCCTAATGCATAACCCTAATCCTAACCCCTAACCCTAACACATATAAAATTGCTTGCCATACGTTAATTGCTGTACAGATGCGAGAATTTTATCTCGGTGGAGACGTGTAAAATTTTCTATTATAGAAGTTACCCAGAGAAACTAATCCCACCTGAATAGGGCTTTTTGTCTAGAAATATCAAGGTACGTTGATTGAAAAATCAATCATGTGACTTAATAGACATAAGGTAACATTAAACTCAGCATTGAAACACACTCAGGTCCTCCATGCGTGACTTCAGAGCTGTTATGATTTATTATAAATCTGAGAAAGCACATAACTAACCTCTGCATATATTTATGCGGCTTTGCAGGACACGTCATAAATTCCGTGCTTTTCTTCTCGAACCCTGATTCATTGCGGGGTCATGACCAGGAGTGATGGATTGCGTTCCTACGTTTGTAATTATTACTGTTATAAATTATTTGCCCAGGACATGAGAACAAGCTGGATGTTGGGAAGAGAGCACTGATAAACTCACTGATAATCTTGGCCTACTTCATGCCAATGTCGTTAATCACAAATCACATTCATCACATTGGAGGTTTAGAGAGAATATCCACTCTCTGGATCTGATTCGGACTCCAGACAGTACAAAACAACAGCTGTACATACTATAAATCGAGACAGACCAAACAACACCCAATAACTATCACTATAGATCCTGATGCATGTATAGAATATATGAGCTGCTAGTTTTTAAGCAGGTCTTTAAAAAACTAGATGGATACAATGTGTATATATTGTGGCCAATTTCCTTAGGTCATGCCGAGACTCATGTTTATGACCTTTTTTTCCCCTTTAAATGGCTGCCATATGGAAATGGTGGCCATTTTGAATTGTACTGAGAAATGCGGTTACTTATTTCAAATAATCCCAAGACTAATCGTACATTCATTTATTCACAATAGCAAGCGACAAAGTGACAAGCAAACCTTTGTTTTCTATAAACGTGTCTCGAATGACCAATCCTCGGACCGATCCTATGGTGTCGTGTGGTCCGATGCTTCTTCAGTTCCCCACCACACTTGCAATTACCTCCCATTTACTGCTTACTGAGCGAACGTGACAGAAAAACTTATATAACTGTGGTTTTATATTATCACCATTACATGTGTATATAAGCATCAGACATTTACAACTTAAAGCTTGGGAGGAAGTAGTCGAGATTTATGTTGTCTCTGGTGAGTGCATGTAGCTACCAAAGTTAGCTTGCTTTTCTCATTTGTTAGCGAAGCCGAGCACGAAATGCAAATCAAAGAACCAATTTTACACACTGATTTGATAAACACACTGATTTGTGTTTATCTAATTAGCTTTAGAAGCTATCTATAGCTACTACTGTTTCTTATCAGAGCTAAAACGTATCCAGTGATTACTGCCAAACAGGAAATGAGCCTGTATCTTAGCAGTGCTTTGTTATATTGACACCTATTTTGGTCGATGGATTTAAAACCACTAAGTGATGCGTCATTCCACCGCTAGGTGGTGTTGGTTATAAACTAATTAAAGGATGGACTAAAATACTAACAAAACATCTAACAAAATGAGAACGTTTTATCACGGAACCAAACGAAAAGGATCGTGCATTTACATCGCGCCAAGCCATGATGTAGTGCTTGGACCCCTTAATCGCTATTTTCTCTTTTACTGCTGGAAAATTAAGGTGTTGTAGACGTGACACGCACACTCTGTCTGAAACCAAAGTTCCGACATCGGACAAGTTGCTGACATCACTGTGGCCATCGAGACCAGATCTCTCTTGATGGAGCAGTTGTTCTTGCGCCTTAAAAAATGATTAGCCGTGACTTTGGTTTGGCAGGGATTCGAAAATAAGCCTATGTCCATGAAAGTGTTGCCTCGAGGTGCGGAATTCTCGTGAAAACTCTTGTCCGAGTGTGCTGTAGACAAGACAAGCTATCCGACATCTTGTTTTTTTTCCACCGTAGGTAACACAACGTACGGTACCACACCTTCCCTAACATTAAATAAATGATTACAGGGCAGCAGGATACTTTGATGCATCGCCGATGAAGAAGCTATGTGAAGGATGGAAAGGCGGCCTCTCGGCTTGACACAGCTCGACAGATCTCGGCGTGGGTGAACGACAGGCATGCTCGATACTCGTTAGCCGCTGCTTGTCGAGCAAGAGATTTAAATAATGATCGTTCCAAAAATAAATAATAAACTGTGTGTACATCGTTATAATTACACAAGGACGATGTGTTTAATGGTTCCTTATTGATAACACTGATAATATGAAGTGACAGCGTTGGGGGGAGATAATGTAACGTCTTAGACAACAAGGAAACAGTGATTAGTCGTTACGAGTACACTCTTCACATCCTTTTTTTTTTTTTTTAAACTATGTCATTCATGTTAAACATCTTTCTGCCTCTCGTTTGCATAGCATCAGAATCATTAATATTGTACTTTGTATATTTTCCCTTGCAGGATCAGACGTGTCATCGCTCTTTTCTGCTGAGGTAACATTCAGATAACGATCATCAAGTACACTAATTCAGCCCGACTATCACGTAGCATAATGGATTGATCTCCATGCCGTGCTACGCTTTTAAAGTTCTGTATGTTCTTCCGGGCACCTAGACTTCAAAAAGTCTTCAATGCCGATTTCATACTGCGCTATTAAATCTACAAGAAAAGACGCCGATCACACATTGTACCCATTATAATACACACACTGCTGAATCCGAGTCAGCCAGCTGTGAAACAAAGTTCATTTTCTCTCTCTCTCTCTTTCCTTTTGTCATTAGCTCTTTTTTTTTTTAGGTACACAGCAGGAACCCGAGAAAACAAGGAAGAGAACATGTTTGTAATTGAGCGATGGTGTACCGTTGAAAGTGGTGGAGCGGAACCGTTCGTAAATAGCGCATTAACGTTCGTATGGTAATAAGTTCATTATACTATACATGATAGGAAAATCAAAAGCTGAGGCAGAGACAATAAAGACGCTAAATATATTTGTTGTGCACTTCATTTCTATGTGAATTTGGAACGCTGTTTAGTTCTGGGGGGGAAAAAACAAAACAACGCAACTTGTGTCATTTGTGTCAAAAAAGAATTAAAGACGAGGCTTGTCGCCTCAACGCAGCACCACGACCTTCGTTCAGTTTCCTATTCAGTGTTTTCTTTTCTTTACTTCTCTCTCTCTCTCTCTTTTTTTTTCTTTTTACATTTAAGCATTCCGAATGCTTTCCCTTTTCAATACAAACATACTGCTTCATACAGAACTCGCTGTGTATCGGGAACCGATCTGAAGCACGGCAGACGATGGCTTGGAGCTGGAGATGTTATCATGTTATGAAGTTCCTGTGTTTTGTAGTACACTTCGGATCTCAATTGCGATCACAAACCAAACAGCCGCCCAAGATGATGATGATGATGATGATGATGATGTTGCCTCCTTTGACCTCTACAGCTCCTGGAGTCTGTGTTTTGTGACCTTCAACTTAGAGTTTTATCCCAGTGCTCTATATCGTTAATATAAATATATGATCATGCAGTAGGGATCAACACCAATAACGACTGGTCGGAAGGTAAAAACTTAAGGGTTCTTTACTTGTCTGTCTGGTGGAACCGTTGAAGGTTCAATGTAGAAATCCACACTAGAACGTTTCCCTATCGGAAAGAGGTACAAGTGAGAATCCTTGTTCATGTAATGGACTCTTAAAGAATCCACGAAGAACCTTCGAACGACGATTTCACACCTAGAGTATTAGTCCATTTGGTATTTGGTTTGGTTTGGCTTCAGAGTGTGCACGAATATTTGAATCCCATTCACACACACCTACAACTGATTCCGACAAAACCTTTCATTTTAATTGCTATGATTTGCATTAATATTACTATTATTATTTTTTTATATATGTCTGTGCGTTTCCTCGAAATTGTAACCGTCAGGATTCTGAAGCCTGTGGCCAGAAAAGTGTACAAAAGATCTCAGAGTCTCCTTTCTGCAGGGCGAAGAGTCTGAAACTGAGACGAGATATCGGTATCGTATTCAAAATGATAAAAAAAAAAAAGGGGGGGAGAAATAGCTTCTGTAACATAAGAGATAACAGAAACTTGTTTTGTGGACGTTCCAGAACATGAGATTAAAAAGTATGAAGTGTTGATCGTAAAAAAAAAAAAAAGAAAGAAAAAGAATCGTTGGTGAATTGCGGTGTTATATGAGGAATAAAACACTTTGATTATTTTCCCATGACAGCACAACCGTGTTTTGTGTTTGATTTCTTCCTTGTCAAGGCTTGGGATGTTCCGATGATTGGAATTTGTTATTGGACTTACATACTGTATGTTAGCAAAGAATGATGAAATGTTGAACTGACAAAATCAAATTTGTTCTTGATGAAGGATTGAGACGTTTGGTCAGAAATATTAGCGTGATGCGGTCCAGTCTAAGGGCTGCAGTTGAATCTCCAGCGTCCGGTTAAACGTCTCTGAAATCCTGTGGACTGGAGCATATGAAATCGTTTACTTTGCATCACTATTGCTCTTTCGCGAAATCAATAGAGAGCGGAGTTTGGCGAGTGGCTGTAGTCGCCATTTGCTGCTCACAACACAGCCCACAGCACATCCTTAGAAGCTTCCCGAGAGCGGAGGCGAGTCAAAGAATGTGCTGATTAAGAGTTTCCCCCAACAGCGGCGTTCGTGACCCGACTTTCAATTAAGCAGGCAGAGCAAGAAGAGCTGCCCTTTTAAAGAGCCGCAGCGGCTACGCAAATACAGCGGCGCTCTTCCCATCCAGACGATGCATCATCTTCTGCAATCCATTTAGTTTCGTGATGGATCCAGTACGCTTGAGCCAACCTTTAAAAGCCAAGATGATGGATTAAAACCACGCCGTGATAACTAATTCATGCGAGGATGTTATGAAGGTTTATGAAATCTCCCTAATGCCTTCATGGAGGTTTAATATACGGAAACAGAGAGACATAAAAGCCTGAACAAAAGGGATTGATTGAAAGCGGGAGTCTGTCCAGGTTGACATCTTAATGAAATAATGTCTTCAAGCATGAATATTCAGCATTGAGACTATATACATACACACGATTCGAGACGGGTGTGCATTAAGTATTTTTATGATGTATTAGAACAGAGTCCATGAACTATTCATGGCAAGGCATCAATAAGACACGAAGAGAGCGGGCGGATTTGCCCTTTGACCTCCGTACACACAGTTCGGGTGTCTATTTACAGAAAAAAAAAAGATTGACATGGCTTTAACGATTTTGTAACATTTTTCCATACACGTTTTTTTGTTTGTTTGTTTGTTTGTTTTATTGTCCAGTTACTTTTCGCCCATGATTATCTGATTCATCTGATTGCAATCAATTTCTGTATTCTGTTTTCTTTTTTTTATACAAACGTCCGCTTGGAGCTGCCAAAAGGAGGCGCCGCGATGCTCCGACCGAATGGCAAAATGGCGTAACGTGGTGGGCTCGCTTAAAACAGCGGCCTCAAACATACATCCGTCTCACATCCCACGTAGATATAAAAAAAAAAATTTTAACAAATTAAAAAATGAAGAAGAATAAGAATAAGAAGGAAAACAAAAATCCCATCAATCCATCAAGCTGACAACGTTACAGTAGACTCGCACGGAAAGGCGGGATTTACAAGCTCGAGTGTAAACAACGCACCGTAAGCTGAAATAGAAAAACATTGTACACACTTGGATTAAGCGCTTGAGGTCAGTTAAGAGAGTTCACATTGAGTAGGCAATTTCAGACAACGTTCTTTCCCCCCCACCCCCCCACCCCCTGACCCCCCGATATGTAAACATCACACCATCTGCATCTGGCATGCATTCCAAATGAGTTTTAAACACACAGAGAAAGTGTCACGCTGAAGAACCTAAAGAGGGAAGAGAATATACAATAATGAAATCATTTCGGGTACGATTTTGTTTGGTGCTTCTCTGGGAGAACCGTGGAGATCCTGCTACTCCAACAAAGTCTGGAAAAGCGTTCGTCCAATCATTAGGAGACTGCAAGTTTGAATCCTGATGATGTCACAGCCAGCCATGGCCTAGTGTCCGAGAGCAAAAATGTGCTGTCTGGGTGGGAGGGGCACACCCTCTCTCGTCCCTGTCAATCACAGCGGCACTATCCAACACCAGGCATGTGATTCTCGTATGCAGAACAGGGAAGATAGTGACAGCGGGCAGAAATGGAAAGGAAAGGACCAAAAATTGGGAGAAAATGGCATACAAATCCCCAAAAAAAAGAAAAAAAAGTGACGGAATCCTGATTGTCATGGAATGACATTTGAAGAGGAATTTTCAGTTTTCTCAAAAAATGTTTCCAAAAAAAAAAAAAAAATCAACCGTGAGGATGGAATCCTGATTGTCATGGAACGACGTTCGATGAGAATTGTTTGTGTCACTGTGAAACGACTGGCTCAGTAAAACGTACAAAAACACGTTGCTTGTTAGAAAATACAGACGTGTTCCACGTTGTTGGGCGTCATCCAAGCAAAGAACGTCGAATGTCTCAAAGGTTTCAGGTGGAACGTGTGGTTCCTGGCGAGGTTCAGTGAGAGTTTTATCCTCAGACATGGGTGAGCATGCGCTTCTGCAGCGGCCGTGTCAGGTCCGAGTTCTGTGAAGACGACTGCGAGTGGTGCGTCGAGGACGAAGCCGAGGCTTTGCTCGCTTTGTCGAAGTAACTGCTTGCGCTGCTGTCGCACGGGGCGTCCTGGAAGGATCCGGAATCGCTGAGTTCGCGCTCGCACAGCTCGATGGAGCTGGAGCCCATGGCCAGCACGAAGCGGCCGCCGTAGTCGTACAGCCGGTGGTTGGGGGCGGCTCCCAGCGTGGAGTAGATGTTAGTGAAGGACATGCCCGTGGGTACTCGCTGTTTACCCAGCGTCGCTGAACCGGATGGGTTGCGGACTTCAGCCGACGTAGTGGCGTTGTGCTCCTTGAAGGTGTTCACGCTGTAGTAACCGTTGGTCGGATCCTGAGAACACACGAGACACACACGAGACACACACACACAGAATTAGGGGTGGGCCATATTATGATACTATACATTTCAACAATACATACATTATTATTATTATTATTATTATTATTATTATTATTATTATTATTATTATTAGGGGGCCAAGCACCAACGGTGCATAGACTAGTATTATTATTATTATTATTATTATTATTATTATTATTATTATTAGGGGGCCAAGCACCAACGGTGCATAGACTAGTATTATTATTATTATTATTATTATTATTATTATTATTATTATTATTATTATTAGGGGGCCAAGCATCAAAGGTGCATAGACTATTATTATTATTATTATTATTATTATTATTATTATTATTATTATTAGGGGGCCAAGCACCAAAGGTGCATAGGTACATTATTATTATTATTATTATTATTATTATTATTATTACTATTATTATTAGGGGGCCAAGCACTGAAGGTGCATAGACACCTTATTATTATTATTATTATTATTATTATTATTATTATTATTATTATTATTATTATTATTATTATTATTATTTGTCACAGAAAATGAGGGAAAATAATTTTTAAAATTCTACTCTTAAAGTAAATTGTAACATAGATTTGATCATTTTACATTTAAAAAAACCCCAAAATAAATGTATTGTGACAATTTAATGATAAACACTGTGAATAAACGTCAACATTTTATCCTTAAAAGAATTTAGTACAATATTTTAACATCAAAGAAGTTGCTTCAGTCAAAGATTCAGTGCGTTCACATCAAAGCAGCTACTTTTTAACTTTTTAATTATAAAGAGATACTGTGTAAAAAGATACTTTTTACACAGTATTGTACTGTGACAATTTAATCATAAATAAATTTGGTAAGTAAAAGCAAATAACGATAAAATTCTGTAATTCTGCAGTTCCATATTTTATCATTTTTATAATTCTATAATTCAATTTATTTTAATATCATAACTCCGTCATGATGACTCATGACATTTCAGAAATTGTGTTGCAACGTAATTTATCACAATATATATATATATATATATCGTCATATCGCCCAGCACTAACACCGAATACTACCTTCTACCAAAAGTTAGATTCCCCCCCTAAGATTAGAGTCCATTAGACGTTAACACCATCACAGTCAGCGAGAAACACTGCACGCGTCCCACAGCGGGATATTCAAACAGGTTTTTCTGCCTTTTTTCAGCCCGAAAAAATAAGCTCCATGAAATTATTTATACACACTAGAAGCCAAGGTCAAGTTCGAGCAGCGCTAATTATACTCAGCGTGACATGAAAATTAGGGAACAGACTGAGACGTGGCTCTTGTTAAAAAGATTACATGGTTTAGGCGTGTGAAATAGTCGTCTCGCGCGTAAACAGTCAAATCTGGTTATCGGCTAATTGAACGGGCCTTGATGACTCGGGTTGGAATCAGCGTTTCTGAAGCAAATCCTCTCCGTTTATTTTGGTTTCATAAATAACGTTTTGTGAATGATTATTTCGTAAATAAGTCTCGGAACGGATATTCTAGGAAAGAGGAATGTTTTCCTGTAGAAAGATTACGGTGCTAAATAAACAGTATGAGAGAGATTTTGTATCAGAAAAGTTTTTTTTTTTTTTTTTAAAAACTAATCCAAATTGTTTTTCTCTAAAACTGAAATCTGTTCACACTCGGGTCAGCTAGCATCTGGAGAAAGCGAAGGCTGACACGTTCTTCCTCAGAGATATTTTCCGACCAGCTGCTCACGCTTCCTAGCACACTCGGGGTAAAGCGCTATCCGCCGCCTTCCGCATACATGAGCTCACAGAGGCTCCACGGTTGACTAGTGTCGCTGTGACTGACAGAGGACAGACAGTATGCCCCTCCCACCCAGAAAGCACCGACATTTTTTTCCCCTCAGGAATGGCCGTGGCATTGTCCGGATCGGAATGTACGACCTCCTGACATCTTCTTCCTCCGCCTGAGAGTCTCTGAAGCTAACCGTTACATGCTTTCTCACAATCTTGCAAACATTAGCACGATCTCTGAAAACTATGCTAACAGTTAGTGGATGAATCCTGCTGGGGGTTCTTTCTGTTTGTTGGTTTGTTTGTTTGTTTTTTTTCCCAGACGGACACGGAGAAGTGTCGCGTTTGTACACGGATGTGTCGAAGTCGCCGTTTCTCGTGTGCATTTACAGGAAACCGGTGTGTTCCAGTAGCGCCAGTGGCACCGTGCCAATTCTCCAGTGCATATCACACAGGGTAATGAATTGTTAATCAGATTCCTCCTCATGTACACGTTAAAAAAGTTAAAACGGCCCCGGCTTTCCTTCAAAGAGACATCCAGAGTCTGTTTCTAGCGAGCGAAGTTTAAAAGAAGTAAGCCGCTGCTTCATTATTAGTGAATCATCTGCGTACTTAATAAAGTCGGCGCTAATAAACTGAGGCGTTCTCCCGACTTATCTGAGATGCGACACTAGTCGAAGTAGAAGCACTCGGGGGTGAAGTTCACTCGGTTTATAATTCTTTTTATTATTATTATCATTATTATTATTATTATTATTATTATTACATCCGAGAGTAAAAAGCTCAAGCCTGTCGTCTGAAGCCTGAAGCACATATTAATTGGCTTTTCATTAAACGGACTGCGTGGCCATGAGAGCAGCGTGACCCCTATTACCTCCCAATTTAACCAAAAATGGATTTAAAAATAAATAAATAAATCCCACTTCAGCACTTCATCCACGCGCTACACAAACACTTAGATTTAAAAGTCATTTTGAAATCATAACAAATGTGGCTGAGGACAACTGAGCAAGTATTAAAATGGACAGTTCTGAGGAATACATGATTTTTTTTTGAAGGAGCATATAATAAATAAATAAATAAACAAACAAATAAATACTTTATTTATTTATTGCCAAAGTTTTTCTTGTATCATATTGGGATTTTTTTTTTTTTTACGGAAAATATAAAATATTTCGTTTTTGTGATTATACAGTACTGAGACCCAAATTAGACTCTATTTAGAAAAGTGCAAGCAGTATTCTGACAATAAATGTACCATTAAATTCATTTCAGCCAGAAACAGACACTCTGAGGAACTATATAATGAAATTGAATTCCTTCACACTGAATTTATAGAGATCCAGCGAGGACACCAGGTTTGTCTTGTATGGTAGCTAGCTAGAGAACTAGCCTCATTTGATCCTTGCAGTTGAACGTGTACAGCTGAGACGCTCGCTAAAGCCAGTGCAGGGAGATGCTGATCTCTGAATGGTTTTGAAATGCGCTGAGGTTCGTCCACTTTAAACGAAATGATCGATTTTCTGTTTCGCTATCTTCACTGCTGTAGTGTGTAGCTGCAGTGTGTAGCTGTAGTGTGTAGTGTGTAGCTGTAGTGTGTAGTGTGTAGCTGCAGTGTGTAGTGTGTAGCTGTAGTGTGTAGTGTGTAGCTGTAGTGTGTAGTGTGTAGCTGCAGTGTGTAGCTGCAGTGTGTAGTGTGTAGCTGTAGTGTATAGTGTGTAGCTGTAGTGTATAGTGTGTAGCTGTAGTGTGTAGTGTGTAGCTGCAGTGTGTAGCTGTAGTGTGTAGTGTGTAGCTGTAGTGTGTAGTGTGTAGCTGCAGTGTGTAGCTGTAGTGTGTAGTGTGTAGCTGTAGTGTGTAGTGTGTATCTGTAGTGTGTAGCTGCAGTGTGTAGCTGTAGTGTATAGCTGTAGTGTGTAGCTGTAGTGTGTAGTGTGTAGCTGCAGTGTGTAGTGTGTAGCTGTAGTGTGTAGCTGCAGTGTGTAGTGTGTAGCTGTAGTGTGTAGCTGTAGTGTGTAGCTGCAGTGTGTAGTGTGTAGCTGTAGTGTGTAGCTGTAGTGTGTAGCTGTAGTGTGTAGTGTGTATCTGTAGTGTGTATCTGTAGTGTGTAGCTGTAGTGTGTAGCTGCAGTGTGTAGTGTG
>CM042550.1:19692105-19717105 GCA_023630585.1 Cranoglanis bouderius | reverse complement strand
CACCGTCTCCACCGTGTACCTCCCTGACGTTCCCGACTCCAGGACCGTCTCCTTCCAAGACCAGGCCTGGAACAGATTTAGGGTTTTTTTTTTTTTTAGTTTTAAAGACCTTCTGCTGCATCTCTAAGTTTGCCACAGACTTTCCTATCTTGTTGAAACTGCATACTAAAATGCCCTTAGCTATTGGTGCCAGGCATGCACAGTAGGTATGAGACATTATAGACTCTATAGGAGACATATACACAATGCATCAGATGTTATTGGTACCATATGAGACATATGCATTAGGCATCAGGCATTACAGACACTATATGAGGCATATAAAGTGGGTATGAGACATTACAGACACTACATGTGGCATATAAAGTGGGTATGAGACATTACAGACACTATATGAGGCATATAAAGTGGGTATGAGACATTACAGACACAACATGAGGCATATAAAGTGGGTATGAGACATTACAGACACTATATGAGGCATATAAAGTGGGTATGAGACATTACAGACACAACAAGAGGCATATAAAGTGGGTATGAGACATTACAGACACTACATGAGGCATATAAAGTGGGTATGAGACATTACAGACACTACATGAGGCATATAAAGTGGGTATGAGACATTACAGACACTACATGAGGCATATAAAGTGGGTATGAGACATTACAGACACTACATGAGGCATATAAAGTGGGTATGAGACATTACAGACACAACAAGAGGCATATAAAGTGGGTATGAGACATTACAGACACTACATGAGGCATATAAAGTGGGTATGAGACATTACAGACACAACAAGAGGCATATAAAGTGGGTATGAGACATTACAGACACTACATGAGGCATATAAAGTGGGTATGAGACATTACAGACACTACATGAGGCATATAAAGTGGGTGTGAGACATTACAGACACTACATGAGGCATATAAAGTGGGTATGAGACATTATAGATACTGTATGAGGCATGCACAGTACATCTAAGACATTACAGACACTATATGAGGCATATGCAGTAGGTATGAGACATTACAGACACTATATGAGGCATGCACAGCAGATATAACTAATTAAAAACACTACTTAGACATAGATAGTAGGTATTAGACATTATAGATGCTATATCAGGCATATACATTTGGTATAGGACATTATAGACACTCTATGATGCATATATTGTAGATATTAGACATTATAGTTGCTATCTGACGCACACTATATGAGGCATATGCATTAGGTATAAGGAATTATAGACTCTATATGAGGCATAAAAAGCAGATATCAGACATTATAGACATGATATGAGACATACAGTAGGTATGAGACATTATAGACACTATATGAGACACGAGTTGATGTGAGACATTATAGACTCTGTATGAAACAGACAGTAGATATCTTGCATGTCATTGTTTTTTTTTTATGATTAAAAAACATTCAAGACACTTTTGAAAAATCGTAGGCGGTATACATAGTGCTTTATAACCCTGTTATAACTGAAAGCTTGATTACCACTTACATTTTAAGGCATTAAATCGTTCATTAGGCTTATGGCTTCGTAAATAAGTGAAATTTCATGTTCTTGTAAGAAGCAGACGGAGTCAATTCTCAAAATATTCATACAATGATTATGAATGTGTTATAAAGGCCAAGAGGAGGTACACCAATAATACGTTGCCAAATATTGCCAATGAGGGACTAAACACTAAACTGCATGTGGAAAGGGAGTGTGAAAGGCCATGTAAAAGCATGTGAAGTGAGCGATTTGGCGTGTGAGGTCTCAGGAGGACGGAGAGGTGAGGAGTTATTTTAACATCCGGTCCCCAGATATCACACCTGCAAAAACCCCTGCAGCTAAATGTTAGCACAGCTAGCCGGAACACGGGGCATGGCGTGACAGATCGGACGCTAATGACAACCGCCGTCTGTCATTATGAACACACTCTGTTTGCTCACATCAGTAAAAAAAAAAATTTTAAAAAAGGAATGTAAGTGTTATTTCTTTTAAACTTTTGAATTTCTGGTGTTCTCAGAGCCCACACACTGAACGTCCTCAAGAGACGAAACACACATTTCCTTTAAGCCCCATTAGTCTCGGATGATAAAGTCGGCCACGCTTCAGAGGACTGTGTGCCACATCGCCGGCCATTATCCAGCTTCCTTTTACAAAAAGAACCCGTCTTCTTTTCCATGCAATAAACATACGGATAATAAAAGAGGACGCTTTGACGTTTGGAAATCATACAGAACAAATTCATTAGGCGTTATGTTTGTGTGTTCTCTCTCTCTCTCTCTCTCTCTCTCTCTCTCTCTCTCTCTCTCTCTCTCTCTTTTCTTTGTTTGCTATCTACTCGATGATTAAACGAGGGAACAACATTACAGAAACATATCTTTAAGCTAGCCTTGTATTTCTGTATATTTAGGCTCTGTATTTAAGCTCTGCAGTGACGAATGCCATTTATTTTTGCTTTATTTATTTATTTATTTATTTATTTATTTATTTATTTATTTATTTTTAGATAGAGAAAGGGTAGACATTGTGTTTTTGTTTTGTTTGAAACAGACAGATAGTTTGGCATTTCAGTGATATTTCAGTCTAATATTTTGGCGTTACCCACCCAAAGGCAAAATGAATAAATAAAGAAATGTACTGCAATAAGAATAATAACTCCAAAAAACAAAACAAAAAAACAAACAAACAAAAAAAAAAAACAACACAATGTTTTACATTATTACATAAACTCTGGATTTATCTGAGATGAAGGAAGGAAAGTAAGTAAGTAAGCAAAAATAATAAACAAACAAACAAACAAATACATACATACATACTTTCTTCTGGCAAGTAATTTGTCCTTCGTTTTTTCCTCATCCCTTCCTTCCCTCCTTCCTTCCTTCCTAACAGCAACAATTTGTCTCTCCCATGTATCCTTCCTTCCTCCTTTCCTGACATTCTTCTAGTATGTATCCTTCCTTCCTTCCTTCCTTCCTTCCTCCCTCTTTTCCTGACATTCTTCTAGTATGTATCCTTCCTTCCTTCCTTCCTTCCTTCCTTCCTTCCTTCCTTCCTTCCTCGCTCCCTCTTTTCCTGACATTCTTCTAGTATGTATCCTTCCTTCCTTCCTTCCTTCCTTCCTCCCTCTTTTCCTGACATTATTCTAGTATGTATCCTTCCTTCCTTCCTTCCTTCCTTCCTTCCTTCCTTCCTTCCTTCCTTCCTTCCTTCCTTCCTCCCTCCCTCTTTTCCTGACATTCTTCTAGCATGTATCCTTCCTTCCTTCCTTCCTTCCTCCCTCTTTTCCTGACATTCTTCTAGTATGTATCCTTCCTTCCTTCCTTCCTTCCTCCCTCCTTTCCTGACATTCTTCTAGCATGTATCCTTCCTTCCTTCCTTCCTTCCTCCCTCTTTTCCTGACATTCTTCTAGTATGTATCCTTCCTTCCTTCCTTCCTTCCTTCCTTCCTTCCTTCCTTCCTCCCTCCCTCTTTTCCTGACATTCTTCTAGCATGTATCCTTCCTTCCTTCCTTCCTTCCTTCCTTCCTCCCTCTTTTCCTGACATTCTTCTAGTATGTATCCTTCCTTCCTTCCTTCCTTCCTTCCTTCCTTCCTTCCTTCCTTCCTTCCTTCCTCCCTCCCTCTTTTCCTGACATTCTTCTAGCATGTATCCTTCCTTCCTTCCTTCCTTCCTCCCTCTTTTCCTGACATTCTTCTAGTATGTATCCTTCCTTCCTTCCTTCCTTCCTCCCTCCTTTCCTGACATTCTTCTAGCATGTATCCTTCCTTCCTTCCTTCCTTCCTCCCTCTTTTCCTGACATTCTTCTAGTATGTATCCTTCCTTCCTTCCTTCCTTCCTTCCTTCCTCCCTCCCTCTTTTCCTGACATTCTTCTAGCATGTATCCTCCCTTCCTTCCCATAAGTATTTGTCCTTCCTTCCTCCCGCCCTCCCTTCAAAATTCACATCACAGAACGCTAGTATTAAACACACAGCCATGTCACCTTCCTCCTCTCGGCTTGGTGATCACAACGCGAAGGAACAAAAGCTGCCACTCTGTAGCTCCATCTTGTAGTAAGTGTAAAATTTCTGTCTGTATCAGTGCTTCGTGTTTTTGAAAGAGAGAGAGAGAGAGAGAGAGAGAGAGAGAGAGAGAGAGAGAGAGAGAGATGGAGAACGGCACTCACAATGCGATCTGGAGGAGGAGTGCTGCGGATGAAACACTTGATCTGGCCTTTCTCTCCGTACAGAGCCTGCTGCGTCTGGGTGCTGGAGATAGTGGGAGGGCCTGAAAGCGGGCATGACAATCAGTCTGTGTGAGTGCCTATCTCTCACACACACACACACACACACACACACACACACACACACACACACACACAGCCTGTGGGGACAGGACCACACCTACACACCAGAGAAATTCAGAGCATATATTCCTTTATATTTCTCACCCTATTATAATATATATATATTTATATGTAACCGAGCTGACAGGAGACTCCACTCACATGGCTGATTTTTTGTTTAACAGTGTAAATACAGGTTGCAGTAATTCTTTTTTTTTTTTGTCAGCATTTGCGATATTGAGTGTTTAGATTGAGTGTTGAGTGTTTCGGTGGACATTAGATTCACATTAGAGTCACTGTTACCACCCTAAAGTTGGTAAAAAGTTATTCCTCTCACCCCACAGCAACTTTGCAATGATTACAAATCTTTATTAATCAATGAACACGCTAACTTTTTTTTATCCGTTTGTAGTTACACTTAAATGTTATGGAAACAGGTTATGACTTAATTAACAGCTTAATAAACAAGTCGTCCCGTCACCGGTCTTTCTTTTTCGCTGACACTGGAGACTCCTTCCATAAACGTCAAATAAATGTCTCCATACAGGAAACTTCACCATATCAACAATTGTGTACAATTACAAGCCCCATGTGAAGGAGCTGTTACTATAGAAACAGGCCTTACAGATCACGTGTTGAGGTTATCATCTCAAATCCCAGGACTACCAGAGAGCCACTGTTGGGTCACTTTGGATTAAAAAATAATAATAATACAATAATGAAGAATAATGAATAAAAATGTAAATTCAGAAGTCGTCATGCACCTCCGAGATCAGCAGATTTTCCATTTGAATTGGATTAAGATGTCGGAATACACGCTGAAGCTCAAGCTCACGCTCACGTTCATGCCGGTGAGCTCCCACAGAGGCCTGCTCTATTCTCTTGCAGGAAAAAGTGTGAAACAAATGTTCTTCCTATTCCCCTTCTTAATTACACACGGCTGCAAAGACGGTAGGGAGGCATGAGATAGCGCCGTGGCCCGTTCCGATTGACTCCGCCCCGGGGAGCCGAACAAAATCAGACAGGGGGATCGGCATCGTAAACGAGCGCTATAATTAGACGCCTTTATCTCACGGCCTCAGCCTGGGAGCTGCTCCTGAATGTCGGAGGATAAAGAGAGAGAGAGAGAGAGAGACAGAGAGAGAGAGAGAGAGAGAGAGAGAGAGACAGAGAGAGACAGAGAGACCGAGAGAGCGAGAGACAGAGAGAGACAGAGAGAGAGACAGAGACAGAGAGAGAGAGAGCAAGAGAGAGAGAGAGAGAGAGAGAGAGAAAGCGAGAGAGAGAGAGAGAGAGAGAGACAGACAGGGAGAGTGAGTGAGAGAGACAGAGAGCGAGAGAGAGAGACAGAGAGCGAGAGAGAGAGACAGAGAGAGAGAGAGAGAGAGCAAGAGAGAGAGAGAGAGAGACAGAGAAAGCGAGAGAGAGAGAGAGAGACAGACAGAGAGAGCGAGAGAGAGAGAGAGACAGAGAGAGAGAGAGAGAGAGAGAGAGAGAACTCGAGGGAGGGATGGAGGATGTGGAGATTTATGGCTCATGAACAGGAAACAGGAAGTCGTGCCTCTCCCACACACACTGGGAGACAAAATAATAACAATACGACCTTTTATTTACGTAGAGCCCTTCTCATACAAACAAAGGAAGGAGAAAAGAAAAGCCAGCGAGAGAAGAATCCAGTTTCCCGAATTCAAAGCCTGGGTTTTGACCTGATGCTAATCACACGCTGATGCTAATTCCGTCTGACTCAGCAGTCGTGCTAGGAGTTAAAAGCTAAAACACTGCGATTGATCCGTTGCTGCACTTCAATCCGTTCTTTCAGTTCTGTAATATCGCACTCATCACACACACACACACACACACACACACACACACACACACACACACACACACACATCTATTTTGCTAATATAGCCACGTTACAAAATCCAAAACGGCTATTTTTAAAAAAATAACTGCTCTTAATTATGATTTCTTTGCATGCAGATCGCCAAAAGGGCTGTTTAAACATTTCCAAGCCCAACGCAGCGTAACGCAAATATTTAAACAGAGTATTTGTTTTCTGAGGGAACTGAACAGCCAGGTCCCCAAACGGTTTGCAGGGAACAGAGACCAGATCACGAATTCAAAAAGCATTAAAGCGACTTATTGCCTCGCTGAGGAAAGGACCAGGTTATTGCAGCAGCTCAAGGGCGCCGGGCCTTCCATCAAAAGTCAAAACGATCCGAGCTCACGCCACAAGCCTTTTCCATCTGATTGAATAAGCATAGCCATCTGACTCTAAAACTTGCCCTTTAGCAAAGCGTGAACAAAACACGGGGTTTATTTATTTATTTTTGTCCTGCACCAGGGCGCCTGGGTGGAATCTCTGACTCGATCACGCACACAATCCCAGGGATTTTACGACCGCGTCTGCGAAACAGAGTCCCGGATAGACGGAATAATCGATACTTTCAGATGAATTACGTCGTCCTCGAGGCACGTTGCACAACTCCATAAGAATCTTGCTTATCATTTATTGATTACTTCAAAGAGACGATGGAATTCAGAGCAGATTGGAGCGATCCGAGTGGGTTTAGCCGCCGGGCTTTCGTATAAACATCGCACTATATGCAAGCAGCGGTACTAGATAACGAGATCTTTACTTCGAGGTCTGACGAATCGTGTAAAAACATGAGCATTTTATATACCAAACTGTCTTGGAAGATGTCATTACATTTGTTATGGTGTAATGTTTACTTTTAAAGAAAGAAAAAAAAAAAAAACATACAGTATAATCGTTATGGTGAAGCTAAGACATGTTTACGTAGTATTTACGGGAAGGAGTCTCCAGTGTCGGTGTAAGTTTACCGTGAGAAAGTTTTCAGGATGGAGGAGTTCATGCAAATTTGTGTTTTCTTGTTGTTGTTGTTTTTTGTTTTTTTTTGGATTATTAACTTCAAGACGAAGAAAACGAAAAATAACTTGTTTCACGTAAGCTCCACAAACATTAACTGTAACTATAAACGGATAAAAGGCATGACGTATCGTTCTGTGATAAATAAAAACAAGTGGAACTGCATTGCCATGGTATAAGAGGAATAAAACACTACGGGACGTTGTTCTGTAGAAACGATAGTGTAACTAACGTCAACCTGCGCTATCGTCAGAGCTGCTGCTCTAGAAAACCGATCAACAACCTTCCGACCAATCAGAATCCAGAACTCAGGACACAGTGGTGTAAACGAGTTTGAACAGCAGTGACAGGATATCTGCTTGGTTTTACAGTTTACTTTCGTATGGATCACGTACAGAGATCACGTATATTTACCGTTCACCGTCAGAGTCACCACCTTCTCCCCGACTCCGACTCGAGGGACCACGGCACGGCAGACGTATTTCCCGGCGTCCTCCTGTTTCACGGCCCTCAGGGTCAGCGTGTTCTCGTTGCTAAGCACCTGAATGGAAAGCGGGCTGCGTAAACTTCGACGTCGTCACTTTAACGCATCTCTCTCGCACGCTGGCTCTCTGTCTTACTTCATTAGGAATAAAAACGGGCAGATGCTCCGAGTTCTCGAAATAGAACCGACGTGCGAGATGAGATCCGCTAACATACGGCACACATGCTGCCGAGTCTGTGATAGTAAGGAGTAAGTGATTATACTGAACGTGTTGGGGGTGGGGGGGGGGCGGAGGAGGGGGAGGAGGAGGAGGAGGGGGGATGGATGGATTGCGCATATGTGATACTTCTAAACTTGTTAATTACCATTTTAAGAAGAGTTACGGCACCTATTCATAACAGTGCTAAAGTTTAATTGGGCTTAATTGTTTAATTATGTCGAGATGGAGCGAGCGTACCACGCCGTGGCCGCGTTTCATCCACACGATGGTGAGAGAGGGATTTCCCATCCAGGCGCAGTTAAAGACGGCGTCCGAGCCCAAATCCACCTGCAGGGACTGCGGTTCGGCTGCGAGACGAGGCCCGACTGCACACGTTACAGCAGCGAGTCAGGTAAATCTTAACGTTACGTACATCTATCGGACAGAGCGCTATCGGCGAACGCGTAACTCACAGTAGACGTCGACGTTGCGGCTGATGTTGGTGCTCCCGAGCGCGTTGGTGACCTCACAGGAAACCGGCTCGGTGAAGAACGAGTGATCCACGGCCACCTCGTACGTCTCTCCCACGGCGTCCCGGATCACAGCGCCGCCTTTGGCCCATCTATTGTGAGAAGAAAGAAAAAAAAGAAGAAAAAAAAAGCTCTTAAGAACTGCTTCTTTTTTTTTCTCGAATCATCGCGCTTGTCTTTCATTCGCAGGCTGGAGATCTGAAAGCGACGTGTCTAATGTAGGTATTTTCACGGTTTTTTTTTTCTCTCTCTCCGTTCGCGCCTTTCAGTTTTCTTCCGGTCAACAAAGCACGGAGAGAATAATGGAGCAGCCATTACGAGATTCTTGTGCACCGTCACCGCTATTCACACGCCCTTTGATGGGATATTAATAAAAAAAAAAGACCTTGGTCTGGGCTGGAGCTCGGTTTGAAAGGAACGGGACGAAAGCACGGCGGACGGACCGCCGTTTGTGTTCTCCAAGGCGAAACCAAACGCGTTAATAAGATTAGATAAATCAAGTGGGATTTCAGCTATTCTTCGTGCATTTGATATGCCACGGCCTCTGTTTTGAGCTTAAGAAGGACAATGAGATGTCAACAGGACTTATCAGTCTCGATGACGTGATGAAATGTCTACTGTTTGATAACAGCTTGCTAAGATAAGCTAAGAAAGGGCTCCGGGGTGACGTGACCGTCTAACGGATGGCTCAATCATGAGGTTGAATCCCAACAGAAATGAGAGACTAAAGGCTGAATCGGAGTCTGAGACTTAAGTTTAAAAGTTTAACATTCGATATTTTTACGCCAGGAAAGTTCCTTGTATTCAGACTCGACTTAACTTTTCTGGCTGGTCCATCTAGATTATTAAAATGACCCCCACATGCAGTTCATGTCTCTGAGGTTGCCTGTTTTTTTTTTTTTTGTTTGTTGTTGTTTTTGTGTAGGAGTTACTGGAGTTGTATCTAATGCATTTTCCCTTAAACCTGAACAAACAAAAAAAAAACGGGGGATAGAAAATGCGGACTCTTAACGCACAAGAAGGCAAAATATTGAAAATATAATACGGATGATCGTTGTGAAAAGGGTGCTAGTAGTGATAATCACGCCGATCATGCAATCACTGTAACTGTATCGATTTTTACATTTCATTCGTTTCATTATTTCCCCCCGAATTTTTCTCCATAATGTCATCACCAATTCAACGATCCAATCATACGGCGGAATCTGCCGAATCCAACCGAGTGCAAGTGCAATCAAACTGCTGCTCGTGCTGCATCGCAGGGCAGCGGAACGCACTCGGAGGAACGTGCTATCCGCCCCCTTCCGCATACACGAGCTCGCAGACACCCGCGGTTGGTTAGTGTCGCTGTGATTGACGGGGGAGAGAGAGTAACGCCCTCCCTCACGCCGAGACAACACGGGCGGTTTTGCTTCACGGATGGCTGTGGCATCTTTGTGATTTCAAAACGATACGGCGAACACGTCTCCATTCACCGACACGTGTCCCTCTCACGTTAATTGGTGATAAGACTAGAAAATAGCACTTGATGCAGCACATTCTATTTTTTTTTTTTTTTTTTTTGCATGATCAACTAGAGCTCGTAGCGAATATTTTGTTCAATTGTGAGAAAACAAACAAAAAAGAAAAACAACTTTCTACAGACGGGTGGTTGCGTTCCATAGGATTACATGTAAAATGGTAAAAACACTTCCAGTGTGAAAGCTGATTCAGCCGGCCCCGGATAATGAGCTGGCAATCGACGACGACTAAATCGGGAAGAAATTGGGAACAGATTTGCATACACATTACACATTACCGCTGATTACGACCTTCATTCGAAGATCAAAGGAGCGACCGTGTTGGTTTTGTTTCCTTCACGTCTTCTTAGAAAAATTCAATTTCCTCACAGGCTGTTTAAGATATTACTGTAAACCTTTTTTTTTCCTAACAGTGCTAACGACGCCAAAAATAAACAAATGTCAGAAACGGATTACGCGCGTCTTTGACATTTCAAACGCGCTGCCGCTTTCCGTTTAATCGAATCCGACTCTGTGTTACAGCTCTGTTACAGAACGCGCCCCCCCCCACCCACCCCCACCAACCCCCTGACAGACGAACCGGTCGCGCCGTTAAAAAACCCACCGAAGTACGAGCTACATATGCACGCTACGTTTCGACGTCTGCTAAAGCAGCGGGCGTCATGCTGCGAAGAGACGTGCAGAGTAAACACGGCTCCATCGCGTAAGAGATATCCGTCTATCTGCGAAACTTCAAACCAGACAGCAGTGCAGAAGAGAGGAAATCATTGTGTTCTGTTAGAGACCGATGCCCCCCTGTCGCTTTTATTCTGCAGTGGGAGAGAAGCATGCTGGGTGGCACGTGCCGTCTCCCCGAGGCACCGCATGCCAAAATAGACCCGATGCGAGGCGAGGCGACGCGAGGCCCACCCACGGCACGTGTTAAACCCAGGCTTTGATTTTTTTTTTTTCCTCCATTAGACGCTTCTGAGGTGACAAACAAGACACGAAGGATTTCACCTCGCAACAAATTCTGTTGTAGAAGAAAAATAAATAAATAAAAACCCGGAGAGATGCGAAACGAGTCTCATTTACACGTTTACACCGCAGTGTGCTCAGCAAGAAACAAAACAAAAATGTACCGTAATGTCACAGACACTTATAAAATATTAAAAGAATGGATGAAAATATGAAAATGAGACCTGAAGGCCGCTGCACTTCAAGAGTACGGTACATCAACGATGGAGGAACAGACGCAGCCCTTTTTCCTTTTATTTTCCTTTTTTCTTTTCTTTTTTTTTTTTTTTTAAGAGACAGAGATGTACAAACTCCAGCAATTTTATAAACCTTTTGTTTAAAACAAAAATTTTTATGATGTTTTAAATATATTTTATACCCAACAGAGAATTAAAGCCAAACACATAATCTAACACAAAATTTGTTTTTGTTTTGTAAACTACTTTTTAATAGAAATATAAATAGATATTTTTTTTTATTACTGCTTTAATATTTCAAACAAAAATATATATTTTATTTTAATTACAATTTGATTAGCTTTCATTCAATACATTTACTTTATTATTACCATACTGCTTATTAAACAATAACATTTTATAATATAGATTCATATTTTTGAGGTATATTTTAAAGTATTTTTGTAATATTTTAATCGAATAATATCTTCGTGTAATTGCTATTTTTGGATTTGCAATCTCATTTATAGCTTTCTTTTATTGTTATTTCTTAATATTATTTGTTTTATAATAGTGTTTTGGTATATAATATTTAATAATGTAATATCCGACCCAAACGGATCAGAGCGAATCGGCGTGGCCGAGCTTCATTCCCACTTTCCGCTCGTGGACCGTTAGGACCTCCGCTCACCGATCCTCTCCATTTGCCTCGGATTCTACCTTTTGTTCGTGTGTATTGAATCCGGACGCGTTGTTGGGAGAGAGCTTTCATTTTCCTGCTGTGATTGAGACCAGGGTTAAACCTCCGAGACTCGACTTTATGTGCTGGAGAGGAAGAAATTCTGAGCACTTCATCCCAATTTCACACACAGCTGAGCAGCCTGTCTGTCTCTCTGCCTCTCTGTCTGTTTCTCTGTCTGTCAATCTATCTGTCTGTCTCTCTGCCTCTCTGTCTGTTTCTCTGTCTGTCAGTCTATCTGTCTGTCTCTCTGCCTCTCTGTCTGTTTCTCTGTCTGTCAGTCTATCTGTCTGTCTCTCTGCCTCTCTGTCTGTTTCTCTGTCTGTCAGTCTATCTGTCTGTCTCTCTGCCTCTCTGTCTGTTTCTCTGTCTGTCAGTCTATCTGTCTGTCTCTCTGCCTCTCTGTCTGTTTCTCTGCCTCTCTGGCTATCTGTCTGTCTCGCTGCCTTTCTGTGTCTGTCTCTCTGCCTGCCTGTCTGTCTATCTATCTCTCTGTCTATCTGTCTGTTTCTCTGTTTCTGTCTGTCTCGCTGTCGGACTCTCTGTCTATCTGTCTGTTTCTCTGCCTCTCTGCCTGCCTGTCTGTCTATCTCTCTGTCTATCTGTCTGTTTCTCTGTTTCTGTCTGTCTCTCTGCCTCTCTGTCTATCTGTCTGTCTCTCTGCCTGCCTGTCTGTTTGTCTCTCTGTCTGTCTCTCTGCCTTTCTGTGTCTGTCTCTCTGTCTGTCTGTTTATCTGTTTCTGTTTGTCTCTCTGCCTCTCTGTCTGTCTGTCTCGCTGTCGGACTCTCTGTCTATCTGTCTGTCTCTCTGCCTCTCTGTCTGTTTCTCTGTCTGTCAGTCTATCTGTCTGCCTCTCTGCCTGTCTGTCTGTTTCTCTGCCTCTCTGTGTCTCTCAGCCTGCCTGTCTGTTTGTCTCTCTGTCTATCTGTCTGTCTCTCTGCCTGTTTCTCTGCCTTTCTGTGTCTGTCTCTCTGCCTGCCTGTCTGTCTGTCTGTTTCTCCATTTCTGCCTGTCTCTCTGCCTGTCTGTCTGTCTCTCTGCCTCTCTGTGTCTGTCTCTCAGCCTGCCTGTCTGTTTGTCTCTCTGTCTATCTGTCTGTCTCTCTGCCTGTTTCTCTGCCTTTCTGTGTCTGTCTCTCTGCCTGCCTGTCTGTCTGTCTGTTTCTCCGTTTCTGTCTGTCTCTCTGCCTGTCTGTCTGTCTCTCTGCCTCTCTGTGTCTGTCTCTCAGCCTGCCTGTCTGTTTGTCTCTCTGTCTATCTGTCTGTCTCTCTGCCTGTTTCTCTGCCTTTCTGTGTCTGTCTCTCTGCCTGCCTGTCTGTCTGTCTGTTTCTCCGTTTCTGCCTGTCTCTCTGCCTGTCTGTCTGTCTCTCTGCCTCTCTGTCTGTTTCTCTGCCTCTCTGTGTCTGTCTCTCAGCCTGCCTGTCTGTTTGTCTCTCTGTCTATCTGTCTGTCTCTCTGCCTGTTTCTCTGCCTTTCTGTGTCTATCTCTCTGCCTGCCTGTCTGTCTGTCTCTCTGTCTGTCTGTTTCTCCGTTTCTGTCTGTCTCTCTGCCTCTCTGTCTGTTTCTCTGTCTGTCTGTCTCGCTGTCGGACTCTCTGTCTCTCTGCCTCTCTGTCTGTATGTCTGTTTCTCTGTCTGTCTCTCTGACTCTCTATCTGTCTGTCTCTCTGTCTGTCTGTCTCTCTATCACTCTGAGACTAATGCAAACATCTTCCACTGGAACAGAATCCATTTCCTTTCTCATCACTAAAACCTCATGCAAACCTGAGCATCAAGCATAAAGCACTATTAGTAAACTGTACTGTTTCCTATAATCACGCTAACGCATCGCTAATCTCCATAAACACAGGGTTTAGCTCTGAAGTGTTTCACATACGAGAGGCGTGATGATGCAGGACGCTGAGCCTCGCACCGCAATTCAAATATTTATGTAAGCAAAAATGCGCATGAATATCAGATTGGGCAGCGAATGAAATCCTTCCTCCTTGCTTGTTTTTGCTTTTCCGCTCTGTAAATCCATTTCGAAATGTGCGCACCATGTCCCAGAAGCGTTTCTCCCGCCATCAATAATTTATTTTGTCTCTCTGCTGTAATTAAACGGAGGGAGTCGGTTTATTATATTATTAAAGCTGTGTTTAAGCAGGACGTGAATTATTCCGGGGCGAGGGAGTCGAATGACGGATACACGATGTTACATCAATTCTGTGCTACACAACATAACGAGTCATTCATTCATTCATTCATTCATTCATTCATTCATTCATTCATTCATTCATTCATTCATTCATCCAGTTTATAGTTATTTATTTGGCAGATGTGTTTAAAAAAAAAAAAAACATTTCAGCAGCCATAACTCTCTTTACAGATTACATAAAAAAGTGCAAGTATAATGATATAGTTCATTGAACACTGAACTCACTGAACCCCGTCCTGAAAAAGAAAAGAACAGAAACACGTAGACGTCAACAGGGATGCTGTAATTTGTACGCCTTAAAAATAGACTTCAAACAGGAAGGAAGCAAAGGATGCAGGGAGGACGATATAAAACAACAAACGAACCAAAGGCTTAACTAAGAACAGGTGCACACATTAGGAAACAGACCAATGATAGACCAAGGAAAGGGGCGGAGACCCAAACAAAAGCGTGTTTAATGACAAGCGCACATGCAGCAAGATTAACATGAAGGGGATGCGATGGCTGGGTAATGATCACGAAGAAATATCAAGAAGACGGACGTGTTCTTCACCCGGAAACTTTCGTGGGTTTGGTGCTAATTTATTTCCTCGTCTCGCGTTATGCAGTTCCTCACAAAAACATATGAGATCGACATGGATTTTGCCCTCACGAAGGAGGCAATAAAAGTGTACCGGTCTCGGTTCCCTGGGGCTGTGTTATTTTAGCTTTTGTTCATCGCTGTTTATCAACATACACACGCAGATATGAAGAAAATCGTTGTTTACGAAACTTTTAGTTCGGTTCGGCTCACGCAAACATTCATACAGCTCTACTCAAAGATTCATGAATGCACGTTTGCCTCGCACCTCTGGGGATGGGGGTTCGAGTCCTGCCTCCGCCCCGTGTATGAGGAGTCTGCATGTTCTCCCCGTGCCTCAGGGGTTTCCTGTGGGTACTCCGGTTTCCTCCCCCAAGACCAAAGACATGCGTTGTAGTCTAGTAGTCAGTAGTGTGTGCGATTGTGCCCTGCGATATGTTGGCACCCCAGTCTAGGGTCTCCCCCGCCTCGTACCCCCGAGTTCCCTGGTGGGATAGGCCCCAGGCTCCCCAGCGACAATTTGTAGGATAGACGGGATGGAAAACGGACGGATGGGGTAACGATGGTTGTTAATTCATTTACATCCTTCCAACATGTCCGCTGTCGGGTTTGAACCTCGAACCTGATATTGTAATTCGGGTCTAGTAACATGTTCAGAGCTGCCTGGCCACAAAACCACGGGCCAAAAAAATCGAAACCACTGGGAGATGTTCGGTGCTCTCTCACCTGTACTGAGTGACGGGCGGATTGGCCTTGGCCGAGCAGTGAAACCTGACCGGATTCCCTTCCAGAATCGGCTGTGGCTCCACAGAGAGGTTCACCAGAGGAAGATCTGCAAGAGACGGAGGAAGTAATCAGCTTTAAACACACACACACACACACACACACACACACACACACACACATACACAGCGAGCCCAACACTGCAAGGGCGGCTCTCGCTAATGAAACATTAATCAGAAATGTGCTTCGTAGATAAAAGAACAAACCCAAAACAAATGATACAAAGCACACACACACACACACACACACACACACACACACACACACACACACGAACGAAGCGGAATGCTTGATAAAAAGCCTCGATAATAAATTTTCCATTTAATGCGAGCGACTTTGTGTTATGATTACCGTGACTTGTGGCTCGCCTGCTAATTGCTGAATTAGAATTAAAAAAAATTTTTTTTTTAAAAAACCGCTCATGATTAAACAGAGGGCTTGCTGAAAGTAACGAAGTGATTATGCAAACGCCGTCCACATTTTACGTGAAGCCAGGAAGCGTTTAGCAGCCAGGCTTTTTTTAATTGATGTGTTCTTTCATTCGCTTTTGGGGACAAATAAAGCACACAATACGCTGATTACAGTCAGTTTGGAGTCGGATTGTCTAAAAATGAGACAAAAGAGAGAGAGAGAGAGAGACAGCGAGAGAGAGAGAGACAGAGAGGGAGAGAGAGAGACAGAGAGAGAGACAGAGAGAGAGAGACAGAGAGGGAGGGAGAGAGAGAGAGAGAGAGACAGAGAGGGAGGGAGACAGAGAGAGAGAGACAGAGAGAGAGACAGAGAGAGAGAGAGAGGACACGTCTCTATAGCTCTCATATCGAATGTCTTGTATGAGAGGTGTTATAATACACCTGAGCAAACTCATAAGCTGATTACCAAAGCCTTTGTGGGCAGACTTTTCCAGATTATTTAATTCACAACCTTAGCAATATAACGCACCGATGGCTAATACCGTAATGGCGTCAAAAGTCCATCAGCAAGAACTGTCTGGAAACCGGAATAAAACGCCCCACGTCATGCTGTTATAGGAAAATAATCATCGATAATCAATGTCAGTGCGATGAAGCAAACGTTGACTATTTTCCAATAACAGAACCTTCTGAAGTGTTTTGTTCCAATCATACCACAGCAACATGCCAACAACTGAACGTGTTTCAGTCAATTAAAGACTTTTTATCCATTTATAGTAACATTTAACGTTAGTTCCTGTTCTCATTTACGTTATAACGACCTCATAAACAGCCGTTCCCTCAACAGCCCCCCTTTTGAAGTTAAGAAGACAAAAATATAAGACGTAGCTTGTCGTGTTAAAAAAAAACCAAACAAAAAAAACAACAAATACAGCACTGACACTGGAGACTCCTTCCACAAATTCTGGACGTCTCCTTACAGAAAACTCCACCATCAACAAATACACTTTTTTTTTCTCTCTCTCTCTCTCTTTAATCTGTTTATCATTAGCGTTCCTGTGAATGAGCTGTTACTATAGCAACGATAACGTATATTCGAACGGACACGTAAGTTTAAACCTGTGATCTGAAGCTGCAACAACTGTCAGAGCTGCTGTTCTAGAGGATTAATCAACACCTTCTGACCAATCAGGATCGAGGTAGGTTACTTTTGTTTTTGCTTTCATTTGCTTTTGCTAAAGATTTAAAGAAAATAATGTTGTCTTAAAAGGTGGCCTTGGGGAAAAAAGCTTCTCTAAAAGAGCACGAACTTCTCGTTTGGACATCATTGAAAAATGACGGAAGGTATTTGGCGTTTCTCGTCTGTAGGTATCGATCGGCGGAGAAATGAATGAGACGAAACACGTCTGATTTTTCTGAACATGCTCATGGCAGGGGAGGCTTTTAAAATGACCTCCAACTGCTAGACGATCATCTTCAGGTGAATAGGGATCCTGAAATTGATCAAAAGGTGTTTTGCTGTACGAGGCATTGAAAAGGTTTTGTGTCGGGGCTAGAGAATACTCCGGGAGACACACACGACGTGAGAGGGGAGAAAAAGAGAATGTCAACTATACCGTGAAGATCCTCTAACGATTAAAGTCAGTTAATATGTTGCGTAATTTACATCTTTAACCGGCGCAATCTGGGCTCGTACGGAAAACAAGGTCTTCCAAAGACAAATATTCTTGAGTGAGATTGATATTTCGAGAAGGATATTTTCCTTTCGATTAGCATGTTTCGTTTAGATTTCGAACTCACAACTAGCGTGTTTGTAGCCGTGTAGCTAAGTTTGTAGCTAAGTTTTCTATCCTTCTATCGTCTCAGGAGGTTCTACTGGGTCACAACGGCACTAAATCTCACTTTACGGCGTGCGTCGTAAGACCGCCGTCCTTAAGTCACGACCAAAGAATTCTTTTACTTTTTTTATTTGTGTTTTTTTTTTGTTTGTTTGTTTGTGGTAGCAAAATCAGGCCAAAATTCGTACAGCATGACGTGAGCATGGTTTCCGGGGCATTTACGCTCACTGACACGTAATGAACACCTTCTTTTAATTTTCACCTATGAATAGAGATAAAAATCCACTTTTGTTGCCAAAAAAAAATAAATAAATAAATAAATCGTAAAGTAAATAACGTCTCAAACGTCCGATCGCCGCACTCAGATATTGTTTGGGCGTTTTTCCTGGAAGCAAGACGGACGCACCCCTCATCTCGACTGAAAAACAGGGGCCATCCGTGAGCTTCGAGTCCTCGTTAACAGTCGTGTCACGTTGGAGAGAAACCACGTTTGTACCTGAGACAGATGTTTCATTCATAATGCCTTATAGTGATGGCAGGGCTTATAATTTGAAAAGACAGCTGCTGTGTAACAGAGGGCATGAATACGGCTGGGGTGGTAACACTATCTCTGAGTGTTTTATTCCCAATATATTTCAGTTTCACTCATAAAATTGTCAAATTGCCCCTATTGTTTAAACCGTTCGGAATTCCAGCGTCACTCCTTTATCAGTTTTTTCCACTTTTTAAAAAAAAAAAAAAAAATTCATCTTCCTAATTGTATAATGACATTTATCTAGGGTTAGGACTGGGGGAGGGCAATATTGTGATATAACACTGATACCTTGATAAATTATGCCGTGATACACTTTTCGGAGATATCACAGATTATTTATTATTAGAATATTTTATTTTAATATTTGAATTACGATCGGATTTGATCTTCAAATTTCGTACTGAATCTTTAAAATCTTTACAGAATTCTTCCTCCCTTTTCAGTGTTCAGTAATAAAGTATTTTAGACATTAAATCGTTAAAAACATGCACTTTTTGCCCTTAATTTAATGTTGATGGACGTTTCTTAGCGAACCGATATTATACAATCGATTATATGATCGTGATGTACATACAGTACAGTATATCCTGTATGATATTTTTGCCATCTAGTCCAACCCTGGCTCTTCATTTTGGTCTAAATTTCATAAATGAAAAAGTGCTGCAGAAGGAAAATGAGAAAAATACCAAAAAAAAAAAACGAAACGAAATTGCTGCAAAAAAGTCGAGCATCAAAACTTTGTTCTTAAATGTTTGCATCAGCCGAAATTTAATAACGTGAAATGACAGAGGAACATGTCCGAACTTTGTTCTACAGTAAGGTCTCGTGAAGGAGGAGGCTATTTTTTTTTGCGTAAGGAGCTCTGGAGGGAACCGGGACCGGGTAGTGCACTTCTGTGAGGAGAATAAATCACCTCTTGTCACTTTTTCCCTTGAAACCAAAATCAGAGCGTCCACAGAGATCACACCCTGCTTCACATCTGCGTTCGACATTAATTATTCCTCAATGGAGCGTTGTTTCTTTTAAAAATTATTCGCAGTGTAATTTCTGGAAGAGGCTTCTTCTTTAGCTTAAGTTCTTTAATATCTTCTCCACATGATGCAGAAGCTTTATGCGGTATGACGTTCACTCCTCAATCCCCTGGGAGTTTTGGGAGTTTTCTTTCAAACCCCGTGGCCTCGGAGATTCACACAGCACCCGTTTCCCGGCCGCTAAAACAGCCGGGGTTCGAATCTGCTCCTTCATCTACGAGTCCGAAGCGTCGGGAAAACAACTCGGATAATTATTTTTTAATAATAATAACAATTGAAGCCCAAAGCTCTATTTACCTGCGCAGGTTGGAAAAGAAATTAATCCTAACACCCGGTGTGAAGACGTGATGGCTTGCTAATTGCAAAATTAATCGCGAGATCACACTTTTGTAGCGTGTTTCACTCTGAAATGATGACCTGCATCACAGGAGCTTGAGCCTGACGGTAAATACGGGATGTGAAAAGGGAAAAAAAAAAAAAAAGCCACAGCAGGGTGTTGAGGAAACGTGGCTTGGAGGGGAAAATGCAGCATTGTTTTGCATGACTACTCGATTAAAAAAAAAAAAAAAAAACAGTAGTACTTTTCAGTAGTTCTGTCACAAAGCAAAGAATAAAGTGGAATTTAAACCCAGGAACAATGAAGCTGTCAAAAGTAAAACGGCGTCTTAAACCCCAGTTCACACTGCATTAGTCATGCCAAATATCTCCAAGGACTGAAACACACCGAGGAAAAAGCGTCTTGTCAGATATCAACTGTTTACGTCGTAATTTTTCTAATAGAATCGGCCATATTTGCGTCTCGTTTTGTTCACAGATGAATGAGTAGTGACAGTTGAGGTTATATAAATGCAAATGCACACTCCCCCCCCCCCCCCCCCAACAACCCGAGACGTGTCTGTCAACGGATGCTCGTCTGGTTAATAACAAACTGTCTGATACAAAACAGTAAAATGTGGAAAAGCATGCACGTGACATGGCACATGACACACCGTTATTGAATTATTTCTCTATTAAAGCCAGATGTTTGTGTTTTCGTTAGTGTGTTAGTAAAATAAGGCTCACGCTGGATGTCGATGGTGACTGTGGCCTCTTTGCCGTTGGGTGCCGCTTTGTTGGACGCTCGGCAGGTGATGCGCTGGCCGCTCTCGATGTTGGACGCCGAGACGTACAGAGTGCTGACCGTGCTCTCTCTGTGGCCGTCACGCAACAGCGTCTACGAACAAATACAACGGCAGCGGATCAACGTAAACCACAGACACCGCCACCACACCGTCTAGTTTAACTCTGAACCTGTTTACTGTTTAACTGTTTATCTGCCATACGACAGGAAATACAATATTCAGATACAGTGCAGGTAAAAGAGGTGAAGAGCTGAGGACAGAGCTTCTTTAATCACAAATCCATAACATTTCCACTGAGAGAAAGAAAGAAAGAAAGAAAGAAAGAAAGAAAGAAAGAAAGAAAGAAAGAAAGAAAGTCGTTGTTAATTAGAACCAGATATAGTTGTGTCAAGAAAGAGAAAAGAAAGAAAGACAGACAGAAAGAAAAAAAGATTTATTAGAACTAGATATAGTTGTGTTAAGAAAGAAAGAAAGAAAGAAAGAAAGAAAGAAAGAAAGAAAGAAAGAAAGAGAGAAAGAAAGACAGGAAGAAAGAAATTATTAATTAGAACTAGATATAGTTGTGTTAAGAAAGAAAGAAAGAAAGAAAGAAAGAAAGAAAGAAATGGTTAATTAGAATTAGATATAGTTTCTTTTAGATAAAGACAGACAGAAAGAAAAAAAAGATTTATTAGAACTAGATATAGTTGTGTTAAGAAAGAAAGAAAGAGAGAAAGAAAGACAGGAAGAAAGAAATTATTAATTAGAACTAGATATAGTTGTGTAAAGAAAGAAAGAAAGAAAGAAAGAAAGAAATGGTTAATTAGAACTATATATATATATATTAATTGAATTAGAACTATATATAGTTGTCAAGAAAGAGAAAAGAGAAAAGAAAAAAGATAGAATGAAAGAAAGACAGACAGACAGAAAAAAGTTTATTAGAACTAGATATAGCTGTCAAGAAAGAGAAAAGAAAGAAAGAAAGAAAGAAAGAAAGAAAGAAAGATACACTCCCAAATCCCATTACACTTTGGGAACACTATCACTTCATATACTTAAATCATTGCAACTCTGCTTTGAACTCTTTGTAAGTTTTTTGTAAACATTTGATAAACTGTAACAGCGCCCTGACGGCTATAATAAAGTGCTATAAATAATTCCTTGATCATTTATATATTGAGTGTTAGCTTGTGTGATTACTTAGCTTAAAGGGTTAGTTAGCTTGAATGAATAGTTAGCTTGAGCGGTTAGTTAGCTTGAGCGGTTAGTTAGCTTGAGCGGTTAGTTAGCTTGAGCGGTTAGTTAGCTTGAACAGACGCTGGACAATCTTATGTGAATCAGGAATACAAAAGCATATGAAAAATAAATAAAAGACATAGTGACAGAACCTGCTCTGTAACTCTGATGCTAACACAACACAGTCACCTATATGGTGAAAATGAAAAGATGCTAGCTAGACTCCGTTAGCCATGCTAACCAAAGCGTTAGCCTTTTTGTCGAGGGCGCGAACACGGTGCTTGAGAGTCTCACTCACTCATCACCTGAGACACGATCAGGAGAGGATAAAGATGAATTCCAATACTCGCTAATTTCCCATAGTCTGTACTACTGCACATAATTAGCTTGAAAAGTTCTGGGGGGGAAAAAAAAAAAAAAAACTTTTTATGAACTTTGTTTCTTATATTGCATTAAGTTTTATAATGAAGTCACTAAGAGCACAATAGGGAGGAGAGATGAGTTCAGTCAGATATGTGTAACGTCACTGACATTAACAAATAGCCCGGGATTTAAATCATCATCGTGTCTTCTTACAAGGACAAAAGAGATGCTATCGTCGTATTTCATATTTCTCACCGAGGCTCATCGTGCTTACAGCGAAACTTGAAGACTCACATGATAGAGGACAAAGAGAGTTCCCTAAAGAAATACAAGGCAAGGAAAGAAAGACAGAGCAGAAACCTGAAGGATAGCGACTCTGTCAATCACAATAACAGCAAGTCAGCAAATCAGAATGTGATATTACACTTAATTCTGATTAATTAATTATAAAGAGACAACTCCTTTATTATTGTTCTGCAGGTTACTTATCTGTCTATTTTCTGGGTTCATTCATTCATTCACCCATCCATTCACTCATCCATTCACTCACTCATTCATTCATTCACTCATCCATTCATCCATCCATCCATTCATTCATTCACGCATTCATTCATTCACTCATCCATTCATCCATCCATCCATTCACTCACTCATTCATTCATTCACTCATCAATTCATCCATCCATCCATTCATTCATTCATTCGCTTGCTCATCATTCATTCATGCATTTCATTTTTTCCCTCAGCATTTAATTGATTCATAAGCTTGGCCATCATTGTCATTTGTTTACTTTTTTCTTGCCATTTATTTGATTTAAAATCTTAGGCATCGCTGCCATTCTTTCTTTCGTTCATTCAATTATTAATTCATTCATTTTCTTGGCATTTATCTGATTTATAAGCTTTGCCACTGGTGCCATTCATTCATTATTCATATCCATTTTTCTTGCCATTTATTTGATTTAGACGCTTAGTCATCACTGCCATCCATCCATCCATCCATCCATCCATCCATTCAGTTCCTTTTTCTGGGCATTTGTTTGATTTATTAGCTTAGCCATTGCTGTCATTCATTCCTTCATTCATTTCCATTCTTTGTATCGTTTATTTGGTTTATAAATATGGCTATCACTGTTAATTCATTCATTCGTTCATTTTCTCGGCATTTATTTGATTTATAAACTTGGCCATTGCTGTCAGTTATTCATTCATTCATTTACTAAATTTGTAAAAAAATAAAATAAAATAAAAATTACCTTTTTTCTCGCCATTTATTTGATTTATACGCGTAGTCATCACTGCCATTCATGCGTTTGTTTGATCGTTCATTCATTCATTCATTTGTACTTAATCATTACTTATTTTCTCCTTTGGCCACTTTTGATTTGCACGTTGTGGTTAATTTTCTTACTGGCCTTTTCCTCATCATGGAGCTTTCATTTAGTAAATGTTTTGTAAATGTTTCTACTACAGTAACCAGACTGGTAACTAGTAACTAGAATAACTAATGACTAGTATCTGAATTTGGAGTGAGCGATTAGTCGATATTCTCCAGTGTGCTTCGGAAGGGAGGAAGTGTGCCAATAAATGAGTGAGTACATCTTTCTTTCCACCAGTGTTAGAGAGAGAGAGAGAGAGAGAGAGAGAGAGAGAGAGAGAGAGAGAGAGAGAGAGAGAGAGAGAGAGAGCATCCATTTTCCACCCAGACCATATAAAATTGAGCAAACTGCCCGGAAACCCATCTATAATTGAGAGCCGTGGAATGTCTTCCCTTTTTGTTGTGTTTAAATCAAGACACTGAACCTTCAGCCGGCCACCGGATTAAATTAAAAAATACTTTTCACTTGTCATTAAATTGACACGGCTAACCTTTTTCTGAGGACACAAAGAGACGGTGACTTCATGAAATAATAACGCTTCACTGCAACGTGAAGAGATCCGGCATGTTATGTACGGAATGAATGAATGAATAAAACACTCGGTGTCGTGCTGTTATAGCAAAATAATCAAGGATGAGGTGGTGTGATGAAGCGGAGTCACTGTTACCATCCTGAGAGTTGATTATTTTCCTATAACAGCATGTCCTGAAGTGTTTTATTCCTCTTACACCACAGCAAATACAATTGTTTACTTATTAATGAACGACGTTGTACTTTTTACTCAGCTTTTTATCCATTTATAGTTACAGCAGATGTCCCGAAGACTTAAATTTACAGCTTTACCTCTGACTGTTACAAAGCGCTGACACTGGAGACTCCTTCCATAAACTTTTTTTCTGCACGGAAGACTTCACCTTGTTAAAGATTCTGCGTTTCGTTTTGTTAAGACAACAGCATGTCGTCATTTCTTTTACTAAATATCAGTGTGTACAGACGTACCACAGCCTCACACACAGCACTGCTCCCGAAATTGCAGACGATTGCACGGCAGCTCTGGAATGTTGTAAGTCTCACTAAGCGGTGACGTTCGCCTCCCGCGCCTCTCTCTACTCCAACACACTGCTTTAAATGCAGGCCAAATGCAGGTGATACCTTCGAGTACATGGCACCGTTGAGCACCTCTCCGTTACGGATCCAGATGATGGAGGCTGCCGGCTTGGCGTTGTCGGCGTGGCACGTCAGGTTAAGCGGGTCACCGGCTCTCAGACTCACCACGGGCGCTCCGATGATCACAGGGTCCTCAGGAGGAACTGGGGAATAAAATGAATAATGGATGAGATCGCGATTCGCGCAGAGAGGATGGCCTGTACAGGGAGAGAGGATAGACAGGGAGTCATCATCTCATCAGAACTTCATCATTATCTCATGGTTACAGCAAGGTTACAGGTGAACATGGTCTATTATTAAAACAACAGATTTTCTACCATCATTAATCGCTGATATTCTGGTATATATATATATATATATATGCAAATGAATCTTCCTGCATTTAAATGACATATTAGCATATACTTAAAACAAAAAAAACTTAATAAAAAAATCAAGTCTAAATGGAAAGAAAAACAAATTACAAAACAGTTCATTGGAATTGAATTTTATTTGTTTAC